>MU224390.1:973933-1017413 GCA_018584345.1 Thuja plicata
GGGATTGATCTCAACCGTTCATTTCATCACCAATTCCTATATAATAAACCCTTCATAACCATTTGAAGGATCCAGGATTTCAAGCTCTCATGCACCATTACTCCGTCAGTTTGGTTCTAGCATTCAAGCCATATTGCGATCACACACCCATTTCAACTAGCAAATTCTCAACACTTCTCAAGTCATAGACGCTGCCCTGCCAATACTGAGCATCAAGAACAACGTTTCGGAAGGAGTAGAGAGAGACAATAGAAGCTTCAAGCATCGTGGGGTTTGCATTTATTTGTTTTCCTTTCTATTGCTTGTACATTTTATTTATTATGTTTCATTGCTATTCGTTATTGGTAGTATTGTGTATTTGGTTTATATCAATTGTGAAACCTTTGCTACTGACCCTTGCCTTTGGAAAGCTTGGTAATCCCCGAATCACGAATCGAAGAAGAGGCGTACAGATTCAATTCAAACCAATCACACAACCTATCACCAGTAACCTTTATTTTCCCCCAAAGGTTTTTTTTTTATTTGCTTGACTGTATTTTTCACTTGGTCATTCAAGTTGTTTTCATAAGTTTTAAATTTATTATTTTCTTTCTTTTTCCCTTCTCTCAATTCTGACAACCGTGTTCACTCTGTTTTTTAATTTTCTCTGCTTCCTCTTCCCACTATTTTTATTTTACCCTCTCATTCTCCAATTCTTTCTTTAAGTTATTGTTTACATGTGTCGCACTCTGAATTCTTTTGTTTAAAATTAATGAAGAGGCTTTTTCATTCTCAAGATTTTTATTGCTCTCTTCCAAAATTTCCCACACAATTTTTAGTTTTGCCTCCATATGTTCTTGCTGTCCAATTGCTTCTGTAGAGGATAAATTTTTTTTATCCTTTTCTGTAGTTCTTTGCACCTGTTATCTGCTGCTTTCTCCTTTGCCTTTTTATTTGCCAGGTCTGCCTGTAACTTTTCCATTCTGCCCTGAAGCTTTCCTTTCTCTCTTTCCAACTTCATCACTGAACTGTAGACCACTTGGTTGGTCATTTTTGACACATTTATCATGTCCAAATTTTTAATTTTGGATAAATCCATTTGGAGGGTGCTAACTTGAAATTCAAATGGATCTATCTGACTCTCTGGTGGATTATTATCTCTAGCTAGGGGCATAACAACCATGAACTCCATCATTTCTCTGTTTGGGTCATATGTGGGAAATAACCTATTCGATGCAAGTTCTGCATCACGAGCTTCAACAACTGCATCCCTCTTCAATGTCTTAGTATTTTGTCTATTCCTATTTTTTGTTTGTTCAAAGTTAGTTACAAAATCATTGAAATGAAAATCAGGGTTTCCTGACACAATTGAATGTTTGAAAGGTGAAATAGAACTTGCAGTGATGTATGAGCTTCCACCTATGGTTCTAATAATTGCACCATGAGTATTAGTAATAGTAACACCCTAACCCATTACAATTGGATTTTTTGGACTGTTTAGAGGGTTTTGTTCTGAAGGTGTGGCAACTGTTGGACTCACAGTCACAAACACCATTGGCATTGTTGTCATAATCTTTTTATTCTTTACACTGCCTTGATCTCTGGGATCCACTGATTCTATGTCTAATGATAATGTCCTTTTTGGACTACTATTACTACCTATGCCATCCCCACCAGTGGGAGTGGAACTTGATTTAGATTGAATATGAGTGCTTGGCAAAGGTGGAACTGGATTTGAAGCTGGAACAAATGAAGGTGCAAGGGTATGAGACTAAGTAGTACCTTTTTCTGATGAACCTCTAATTTCTGGTGTCCCACCACATTTGGGTGGAGAGGGTGTGGCAAGTGGATACCAAGGCCCTTCTCTTGTGGGACCCAGACCACCCCAACCTGGAAAACCCATTTTTTCTTTAATAGCTGCCTCTTTGCTATATTTTTCTTTTGTAGACACATCAACTCTAGTAGCAATTGAATATACATCAGTGGATGTGGGATTCATAAAATCCCGCTCATCCTCATTATCTTGATGATCATTATTGCTGTGACATGCTTCAGCTGGATGCTCCTCATTCCACAAATTTCTAAATATTTCATCCTCATCCACTACATAAAGATCTGCAGAGGTCTTTGGCTCACCGAGATTCTTCCTCATTTCCCAAAAATCAAAAATTTTGGTTGGAGTCCAATTATCATTTTTACATTGAACCACTAGGTGTTTTGAAATAGCTTTTGTAGATGGTTGAGTAGCTTCCTAGTAGAAATTGTAGGATGTCTTGTGCTGCAATTTTCCTTTTTGTTTGTGCAATGCCATAATTTGTGATGACAATTCTTGTATTGAAATATTATTTTCAGCGGCATATTTCTCCATCTCTTTTTTGACCTCGTCCTAGGACTCCATGTTTTTTTAAATTTTTCTATTAATGGCATACTCTCATGTTGACATTTGCTTGCAGAGTTACCATTCGCTCTAAGCTTTGTTCCAGTTATCTTTAGTGGATCATACTGCCAATGACTGTCAACAACAAAGGAAAAAATTGAAAAAAAGCCTGTGCCACTTTGAATCCTCTTCTCTCAAATGTGAACCCTCCAAATGAGAAAGGCAAGGAAGAAAATATCATTTTCTTTTGCTGACCATTAAAGAGTACATCCATTCTCTCCATCTGCCGCACATATTCCAATGCAAATATCCTCTCTGTAACATGTATTGGAAGTTTGTAGGGTTCTACCACTGAATCGTAAAACCTTAACACAGTGTAGTCTTCCATGAAGTACCAGTCAGCCAATTGTATTTAACTTTTGAGTTGAATGTAATCTCTACAAGACAGACAATCTAGGCAATGGAGTGTCTATAATTTTATGATACATTGGTGCCAAAAATAAGTCTACAAAATTGTTATAGTTCCTTCTGTTATCACTCATCCTTATCTCATGTGTTCATTCATATATTGCATTTTGGACCTGACTTTGAAGCTTGTTTGTCTGAAATATTGCATGATGCTTTTCTAAAAGAAGATATCACAAGTAGGTTGTGAACCTAAATCTCTCCTGTGAACCTCTTTTAATCATTAGTAATTATTCTTTCATGCAATGAACAATGTGCTCAATAAAATTATATTTTACTGGTTCTTTTTCACAATGAATATGAAAAATCATTTCAAGAATGTTGACACCCACTTCTTTGTTACTATCCAATCCCAAACAAAATGCTAGCAAGTAAATACTATCCTGAACCCATTGCACAAAAACATCATAATCATAAGGAGGCTTATGATCTGGATCCAGACTAGAACTGCTTGTTATTCCTCTGATATACAAATATTTCTGTATTGCATCTATTTTTTTATAATTCTTTGACAGCTTTCCCAGGTCAATGTGCACGTTTGAGTTTTGTGCTTCAAACCCTAGGTCCAACAGACTAGCAAATTCAGTCTCGGTTATCAACAAAATTTCCTCTTGAGTATTTTTATTGACAATTGCTTTTCTATTTTCATCATAATTTTTGGCGCAAAGCATGACAATTTCTGGAAAAGGGAATACTTGAGGTAACACCTGCGTGCTAACCCAACAACCCACGCTGTAATTTTATTTGTCGTTGCCTTTACCATGCTGTTAAATGGAGAATTTTTTTGAATCCTTCCTTGGATCTTTCAACTTATTTTCAAGTGCAAATCTAATTTCCATGATTCCCTTATTTCCATGGATAACATGATCAAAATATCATGGAATTCATCAGTGAAACCTGGTGTTTTAACCAGTTTGTGGAAGTCTATTATCTCCGTTTCCTTTCTTTGCCTTTTACTTGTAGTATTGGTATTTGTTTTTCCCATCGTGGACCGTGGTATACTGGTATTACTATTTACTTGTAGGAAAATTAAAATAATTCTACACAGGTGACAACTACAATTTACAGGCGTGATTAAAAATTCAACCCTAATTCTACGACTACAATCTAAACAGTAAACCACTAGATTTGAAAAATTTAAAAGGTGGGATGTGGGTGTTCAGGATTTTACCCAAAAATTCAATTTGTGTAGATTGAGAGTGGGCAGAGAGATCAGAGTCTTTGTTTCATTCCTCTATCCTCAACCTAGAAGCCATAACCCCTTTCTAAATCTCCAATACAGTATACTAGTAAGAACTGAAAATATAAAAACTTAGGTTAAAATTGTACAATCATGAGTATCGAGTCGTCAGTCATGATTCGTGTTAAATTTTATTGCTTCTCCAAATATCTAAGATCACTAGGACACGTGTCACTTAATGGTTTGACATTACAAATATTTGAGGTCACTAGGACCCAAAATTGAGCTTATTACTTATTAAATGTTAAGTTACTATTTTACTCCAATTTTGATTTTAATTAAACTTAGTTGAGTGTTAATTCATGACATGTGCCATGTTTTCGGGGGACATTTGCAAAAAGAAGTGACCATTCCCCAAGTAGGCCCAAAATATACCTTGGGTCATTGATAGATTTATCATCCAATGGTCATGGAAGTCACTATCACGTGTCGCGGGTCCCATTCACTTTTGGCTTGTCACTTGTCAGTAGTATAGTACGTCATACGTAGACTTGTAGTCACCTAGTCACCTCACATGTCATCATCAAATGCCACCGATTGTGTGAGTGTACATGTGTCATGATTCCAGAATAGGTTTTCAAAAATGGGGTTTCTTTTCCCTTTCGGCCTGAAATACACCACATGTCGTTGATCTGTGTTCATCCAACGGTCGCTCGCAGTCACTATCATGTGTCGCGGGTTCCATTAACTTTTGTCTTGTCACTTGTCAGTAGTATAGTATGTCACACGTAGTCACCTAGTCACCTCACATGTCATTATTGAATGACACCGATTATGTGAGTGGACGTGTGTCATGATTCCAGAATAGGATTACAAAAATGGGGTTTCTTTTCCCTTTCGACCCAAAATAAACCATATGTTGGTGATCTCTGCTCATCCAACGGTTGCAAGAAATACAGTTATATGTAACACCATACATACTTTTTTTTATTATATTTAAATTAAATTAAATATTGAAACTGTCTAATATAAAAGCAATTAATTAAAACATTGCAATCACAGATAAATGTCTAATTATTACTACCCATAAAATGCAAACTGATAAATGTCTAATTATTAATACCCATAAAATGCAAACTGATAATTTCACTTTAAAGTTTTACAATTCCACAGTTGCACACATGACACATAATATATTGACATGGAAAAGTTAAGTTATTACTCTTAAATAAATCACACACATACATTAAACATTGTTACATTTGTTTGGTTCATATTGATATGATATCACAGATCGATATGACAATGTGAATGGGCATATAATTTATTATTTATCAATATATTACTATTAGTCTTTAGATTTCTTTACAAAATTACAATTAAACAAAATTACATAGACAATCTATTATCTCACACACTGATACTTGTCTCATTTTCAGAGGAAGATAGAAAAATTACAATAATTATGCAATTGCATTTATACATTTAAACAAAATTACAGAGTCTAGAGTCCAAACAATCTATTATCATTCATTAAGAGTAAACCAGATTTTTATCTTTCATTAAGAGTAAACTTGAAAGCTAAATCAAACGTTAATTGGTCAAAGTCAAAAAGCAAAATTTTCATTAATTATTTCAAAAATTTACATCACTAATATTATAATATACTTTATAATTATAGAGTTTAACTTTAGATTATAGTCGCACCCTAAACCCTTACAAAATGGTGTTACTGACAGACTGTGAATCATTGAATAGGAAGTATCCCTAAAAAATAGTTACAAAATTTGTTGCCACAAGGGCATTGGTTTGATCATATAACAAAAAACAAAAAAACAAAATGAACTGCGAAAACCCCCCATTTCAAGAACAGAAATGCTAAGGGTCTTCTTCTCCATCCCTGTCTAAGAATAATTATTTGTGGAGGATAATCTCCGTGAATTCGTTGAGCCAGGTGTAGTCTGTCTCCACCCCGCCATCGAGGTGAAACCACTTCCGCAGGAAGTCCCTCCTCAACCATGCCCACTTCTAATGTCGCATCAGCTGCCTTTCATTAAGGTTCAGTAGGAAGGGTTGCCTTTCCACATTTCTACCTCGCTGGATAATATTTTTAATTTCATCAGCCCAAGGGATCCCCAACCCCGGTTGTGTGAAGACAACGACTTGGATGTCGTCCACCAAAAATTGTTCCTTGAAAACATTCCGCAGGAGCATAAGCATGTCTACCTTCTCTGCTTTGAGGTCGAGAATAGACGCTAGGAAGTGGGATGTAATTTCCGTGCTGACGTGATATCTCTTATCATTGCAAATGAACTCATAGATGAGCACCATCAACACAATATTGTTAATGAAAGCGCCCACTTCCTTGCAAAAGGAAGTGAGAACTTCGTCTGGTATCATGCTCAAAAAGGGATTCTGCTCATCAATGGATGTGGTTCTCAACCTAATTGGTGTATCCATCTCTACTTGCAGAGCCTCAATACCCTAAACTAAAAACCTAAATCTTCAAACTGCACACATAAAATTGAAATTCTACGAATCTACAGATCTAAAAACTTAAAACCAGAGGGTAGAGGCTAAAAGGCAAAAGTAAATTGAAATTGATGAAGAAGAAAGCAAGAACGTTTATAAATATCCCTATTCCATATCTTCCATATCTTTAGGTAAATCATTCCCATTAATGCACGAGTGTGGGAAATTACTAATATAGTGACTATACTAATAACTACAGTATGTACTAGTACAATTTTGGAAACCGTGCGACGTGCCTGATGACTAACGAGTGGATCATCACATTTAAATAATGTCACAGTCACTCTGACAAGACATTCATTTCTTGCAAGTTATCATTCCAACCTTGCGACGTGTATCCATTCCGCAGACTTATTGCAAAAATAAGTTTCTTTCGAGAAACTGGGCTCGAGATAAAACTCCAGCAATCGATATATGATCAATCAACGGTCTCGATTAACACATTTACAATTTAGGGTTCTAAACAAACAGGTTTAAGGTACATATCGATGGTATCAATACTCATAGTACAATGTACATACCACATGCAGTTTCCAGTGACGACGGACAACTCAACAACCAAAGAGGCGATATTAGCTTGACGGGAGTCGGGACATTGTAATTATTAGATGTTTTATGAATTTCCATTTTCAATTGGCCCACAGAGAAAAAGACACTAACCAGTCACCACATTAATAAAATTTGTTATGCTAATTTTAGATTTTAGTTTTACTTTAAAGTTTAAAGAATAACTGAATACTTTAAACTTGTACAATTCCGCAGTCACACACATGTGACATGATACATGCAAAAGTTAAGTTATTACTGTTAAATAAATAACACACATAAATTAACATTTGTTTGGTTCATTTTTAAATTCACAAATTATAAAATCACATATGTCACACATACATATTTAAATTTAAATCCATAAAAACAAACTGAAATGAAGTTGTAAAGTTTTCATTAATATTTTCTATAAATTTACAATATTCAGACTTGGAGACTTGAAGTCCCTACAAAACTTTAAAGACAAAATGAGGGAGGTTGCGAGGTAGTGGAAAAAAAACCCACTAGAGTGAAAATTTCAAAATTTCAGGCTACAGGGACACAACACTAAGGATTCTCCCCTCCGTCTAAGTAGAACTCTTGAGAGACGATAAGCTCTACAAATTCATACAACCATCTGTAGTCCACCAAGTCATCCAACAGAAACCATTTGCGAAGAAAATCCCTACTAATCTACACCCATTTCCTATGATGTGTCAACTATTGAACATTCAAGTTCAAAAGAAAAGGTTGCATGACCACATTTTGGTCTGGCTCGAGAAGCTTGTGTAAATCAATTTCCCAAGGGATCCCCGCCCCTAATTGTGCAAAAATGGCAACCTGAACAACGTCACCCAGGAATTCATGTTTGAATACCTTCCTTAACAGAAGGAGCATATCCACATTCTCTCCCCCGAGGTCCATAAGAGATGCCAAAAAATGAGACGTAATGTTTGTGTTAACTCGGTACCTATTGACATTTTCTAAAAATTCACGGCCCAACACCATGCTCACAGCCTCATTTGTTAAGGCTCCAAACTCCTTGCAAACTGATTCAAGGGGTTGGTTTGAGACCAGGCCCAAAAAGGCCTTATGTTCCTTCAAAGATGTTCTTATTAAACAGATAGGAGTGTCTATCTTCAAAAAAAAAGTTACAACTACTAGAATATCAGAAATTATACAGCCTAAAGACCTAAACCAGAGGCAATCTTTCAAGCACTAGCAAAGGCAAAACCAAACCAAAGGAAAATTGAAGAAGAAAGAAGTGTAGATAATCTATAAATAGCCCTCAATTCTTTCTCTAACCTTATTAATTCATTTTTCCTTCAAAATTCTATAAATCTTTCATATTAAATGCACGACTGTGTGAAATTAGAAATAGCCAGATTTAGCGTCAGTGATAAAATGTTTCTTTTTAACAATACCTGTGATACATTATCAACTGTCCATGCAAATAGATGTAAGACTTGATACGTGTAATACATCATGTCATTACGTGATGTTGCATTAATTAGATAATAGTTATGGTGCAGATTAATTTGATACGTGTCATCATTCTGGTGACTTCCCGGAGAATTATGTTTCCTTCAAGAAATTGGGGTTTCAACCATTGATTTAGGATCATCAAACGGTCTCAAATAATACATTTAACATTATAAAATGATGGATGTTACTGTTAGGTTGTGTGTCGATGTAACCTTTCATGCTTATCGACACCAATGTGTTTAATCCGTGAACAAGTTTTTAGTTGGCGTTGGCCCACATGACGCATTGACGAGTCCCATCTTTTGAAAATTGCCAATAAAATATTTATTTTCCGCATAATTAACAATATATTAGCCAATAAAATAAATATATTTTCAAACGACACATAAAATTCGCTAGTAGAAATTTTTTTTTTCCCTTCAGAAGAAAATCATTCGCCTCATATATTATAATTTTTTTAGTTCAAAAGAAAAAAAATTGCCTCATACAATATATATTTTCTCCCACATTAATGTATTATTCGCCAGGATTTTATGGAATTTTCATTTGGCAGGGAAAAATTCATCTTCGCCTTATTATATTTTCCTAATTTGGTAAAAAGTTTGCGTTCATCAAGAAATTTTTTCCCCTAAATTAATGTAGGATTTGCTAAGATTTTACACTTTTCCTAGGAGGGGGTTTCCTAAAGTCATCCCTGATCACCACAAGAATAGCCTTCATCCACATCCTTAGTGTTAAGAGAAAGAACATCGTCTTAAAGTGCAAAAATCTCAATCACCAAACTAATAGAGTAAATGTTAGGGGTTGGGTCAGGAGAAACAACTTAGAGGATGCAACAACCCTAGGGCAATAGAACACATAGTAGTGGTTGACTCAAGAATAACCAAAGAAGCTAAAAATTTTGAAACAACAAAACTACAGTCCAACTTTACATGCTCTACAAAAATAATCTTCTTAGAAGCTTTTCCAACACCATTTCCCACCTTGTCAAAAGGAGAAAAAACATTCTCAGATTGTAAACCCCTTTCATCATGACCAAGATTAAGGGTTTTTGGTAGATTTGTAACTTTCTAACACTTAAAGGAAGGCAAAGGACTATGAGAAGGGGAAATGAACCCTTTTGTCTAATAAAAAAATTGATCACTACCCTTGTCCTCCACCATATTTACCTTAACCATCCTATTTTCTTTTGAACATGTCTCTAAGAGGGTATTAATAAGGAGCTCATTCTCATCATCTGGGGTGTTGAAATAGATCATCTTGCTTAGGAAATAAACATGTATACATTAGGTTTGTTAAAAAATATCCTTTTGCTTGCAATTTTCATGAAATCTAGGTGTTATTCGACGATGTGTTGTTTTCTTTTTCTTGATTGTCAAGTCTAGGTGGTGATAATTTATTATGGAAAGAATAATGAGAAGATTATGATGATGATAATGATGAGCGTTATGATCATGTTGGATTGTATGGTGAGATGATATTGGTTGATATTTTTTTAGATGTTTCTTTTTTTTTTACGATATTTGATTTTTCTAGAAATTTGAAAAATGTGATTTTTTTTGGATTTTTGGAAAATATGATTTTTATGGTATTTTGAAAATTTTGCAAATCAGGGTTTATTCCAAAGAAAAATGTGATGGCTTGCCCCCACTGTCTACCAATGCATGAAGTACTATGAATGATGGTTGGATTATTTGTAATGGAAATAGATTGGTGAGGGACGAAGGATGAATTATTATGGAATTACAACATATTCAATTTTCCAAGGATTGTCTCCCAATGGGATAACATGCATTTTATCCAAGCTAAGGAATTGGATATGGCTATGTAGGTGATGACATTTGGTAAAAAATAATGGACATGTCAAGAGTTTTCCAAAAGCTTGTCTTTGAAATACATGTCCATAGTTTTAATCAAGATCAAATGACGCATTTTAGATAAAGGATATACAATGAAGGATATTGGAGTATGTTGATAAGATGTGGTAAATGGAGGAATATGGGAAAATATTTCGCTAACCTTAGCAAGATCAAAGATGGGGAGGGGAAGTGAATATAATTAAGATCAAAGGTGAGATATTATAGACATTGGATATATGATGGAAGGTGTGGATAAGGTGAGATAGATGGGAAGCATGATGCTTATGAATATCCTTAGCCCTGTTAAGATTAAAGGTGGGAAAAGGAGGATGACTTAGATAGGATGATGGATATGGTATGAGGAATAATGGAGGATGTGGTAGGTAGGATAACATGCCCCAATTTGTAGAGTGCAAAAGGATTTTATGTATTGCACATAATGTATGTTTTCCATATTTTCATCACCGTACTTGCGTAAAGTGCCACAAGAATTGGTTTTCACCATTGGAAGAATTATGTCTTTACTTCTTTTTTTTCATTTTTCATTTTTGTGGACATTAATCATGATGATTATTTGCAAGGTTTTCATCATGATTGACTTTTTTGGAAGATAATAGGGAGATGGAGGAAGGAATCAAGTGTCTAGTTCTTTGAACAACATCCTTTGAAGATGTGCTACACTAGGTAATGACTATTGGAAGTATGCTCATAGACGTTGGCAAAAATATGGTAAGGGGGATGAAATGGATGGGGAGATGAAAAAGGATAAGAATTTATGTAAAGTATTGAATAAGGGAGATGGAAGGATGGACAATATATATTAGATAATGGATGGGATGTTGGAAGACTTATGGATGAGTGGATGGGTATGTTGGAAAGATCAATATAGGTGCACACCTTGGAGGGTGATGAAATGATGTAAATGAAGTGAATTTAGGTTGATTTTTAGACAAAGTGGGGATGTATTTTGGGACATATGGAAAATATGCTAAGAGAGTTGAATAGTCTTTCAAGTTGTGCTATGCTAGTCAACTCATATTGAAAATATTGGTGTCAAAGAAAGGTCAAATGATCTGGCAAGTTATGTTATGCCCGTCAACTAGTTTCCCAAGGATAGATAAGTAGAGCATTTTATTCAAGGAAATCCACAAATCAATGAAAATGACACTCAAATATCCTAGCAAGTTGTGTTATGATAGTCAAATCATCCTAAAATGTCAGTTCCAATGAAAGGTCAAATAGTCAACAAGTTGTGTTATGTTGAACCAATCTTGAAAATTAGTGCCAATGATAACCTCGCAAAACATTGTATGCAAGGAAATTTGTAAATTAGTGCCAAGGAGAGTCAAATAGTTTAGAAAGTTGTGTTATGCTAGTGAACTCATCCTAAAAATGTTTGAAATAAGGATAACCAAACAAAGTACATTGTTCATAAGGAAATTTTGCAACATAAGGATAAATAAACAAAGCTTATTGTTCATAATAAAATCATACAACTTTAGCAACATGGAGGTCACATATATGCCCCCGCTTCCGAGCCCCCCTCCAAAATATGGCAACATGGGACAATGGTGACATCTTAAGGAAAAACAAGAATAAGGATAAACACCTTCAACACCAAGGATATATCCTTTGAGAAACAATGCATATGCAATTGAAGCCACAAAGGGATAAAGCTTTTGAGGAAGAAAGAGAAAGTTGTAAAAAGATATCTTGCAACAAGTGTAAAGGGATTCTTTTGAGGGATGCACAAGGAGAGAAGGAAGAGATCTTTTCTCCAAGACATCTACCTCTAAGAGGATATCTTTAACAAAGATAACATCATTAACCAAAGGAAGGGAAGGAGAACAATAATTCACACCTTCCCCATTGTTAGGTAAAGGGACTCTTAATGAATGTGTGATGAAAGAAATATGGTTCACTAAGATGTTTAGACAAACTAGGAAACTTAGGCCTATCCCCTTTATCTTACATTAAAATGAAGATAATCCACTAGGATCAAGAAGGCGCAAGTGTTGAGTGGATGCAATGATTCTTCACTGTAAAATGTGGGGGTTGTATGTGTTAATGTGATTTAAAAATGCAAATGTAAGATCTAGGGCTAAATGCGGGTAAAAGATGTGTTTGTGCATGCACAAGACTATTAGGAATAGACAAATCAATTTGGGAAGTAGAAATAAAGAGAGCATACTATAACACACATGCACACCAAATGTGAAGCCAAGATGGGGTGAATTTGGTGACTAGTGGCCATATTCCTGGAAATGGGGCGAATCACTCAACGTATTCCCTTCACTTTTTGATAAACTCAATTGCAAACTATATCCAATTTCCAAATCAATTCATACCTTAGTTTGTGTCGATGATACCTATTTTTAAACATAGAAAATAAAGAAAATGTTGGATATAAAAGGGTTTGTGTTAGTCAAATCTCAATTTGGGAATCAACCTTGAAATGGAAATGAAATGTACTTGAAAGGAAAGCGTGTCAATATATAGCAGATGCTAGATCTAAAAATGAAATGATTATACCGTCATAAAACTTCTTGATGTCTAAATACCTACGGAGATTCTTGAAGTTGACTTGATTAATGAATTGAATGACAAGGAGATCATGGACAAATTCACAAATACTTGGATCTACAAAATAATCCTTAATCTTCAATGCTTGGAATGCTTGATCTCTTGCTTGCTTGAGAACTTGAATTGATCTATTTTTTCTTGTAAATTGGTCATGAGTTGTACTCCTAAAGTGAAGGACGATACCTTGTTTATATACTTCTCTCCACATTTTAGGATGCAAAACTTGAAGAAGACCGACATAAGTTTATATTTTTCTGCTTAATTCAAGTAACTACTTTGAAATTTTAATTTGGGATCCAATATAAGGGAATGGGTTGACCAAGTTGCCCTATTCCCTCCTATGTGGTCCTAAATTGGGATCGGGGATCATAATTGAGGAGAAGATGCAAAAAAAGAAGGCATAATTAATCTAGAGTGAGTGGAATCAAGGCCAAAGAAAGCATAAAAAAACATGGAAGAAAACATACACTAAAATAGGGCCTAACTAAGAAAAATTGTATAGAAATACAATTTATGATGCTACAGAAGGAGAGTTAATTTATAATAGACATACATTTTCAAGCCAAGGAAGAGGTTATAATCAAGGACATACACCTTTTTAAAAAGAGAGATACCTCAAGCATAACAACTAATTCTATACAAGAAAGGACATCACACTATAAAAAATACAACTCAACAAAGGGAAAGTGGATCCTTGGGAAGGATAGATGATTGAAACACTAATCATGCACCCCAAGCATGGATACACAAATAAGAAAGGTGATTATGTTTCTCACAAGGTAAGATTGTATATGAAATTGTACCATCGTGTAAGACAAAGAGCCCCCAATAAGGTAAGATGCTAAAGTTACAAAGTGTGGAGCAACATAATAGGAAAAGGGAGTGCTAAGTAACTACATTTTTACTAAAAAACATGAGATCAATTGTAGTATCAATAAGACATCTATCATGTAAATAGTGAATAAATTATCCAAATTCGATATAATCAATAAGAGAATGAGAATAACTATGATGATAAAAGCAATGCAAACCCTTATTATTTAATTTTTGATTCTCTGGAAAGTGGTGAAAGGGGAATTTAATATTTTTGTCATATTTAAGCCTCCAAATTTTTTTTTGCTACATTCAAATGATCCTAAAGAGGTGAAATTTTTGTTTCTTGTGGTAAAAGAGTTTGTAAGGAAGGTGGAAAATAAACATTGGGTATTTGTTTTTGATCTTGAGGATATTAGGTAGAAGGAGGATTACTTGTATTTTTCTTTCTTCTTTGTTTAGGTAAGAAACAAATGATTGAGTCATCTTGAAGAAGTTCACAAACAATATCTTCTTAAGTTGCAAATCCTAAACCTCCTCTAATGCATTAGGAGGGATAAGGGTCTATAGGGACCTTTATTTCATGTTCTATTTTTACAAGACCTTGTCTACTATAGCCTTTCTTAGAGATAATGTTTTAACTTATTTCATAGTATGTCTTTAGTTTTGAAGGTGGAAGGATTTCATCATGAGGTTTATTGAAAGGTATTGTGTAGGGATGGATAGAAGGATGATTGATCTTTGTAGGAATATTCTCAATCCTATCATCATTCATATGCAATTTTCTAGGTTGGGATGAAGTAGGTTCATCTAAATATTCATCTTTTCTTAATGTTCTGTTAGGAGATAGATAATTATTAAAGCTCAAACCATCATCTTGTCTCAAAATATTTTGATGGTTAAGATAAGATCTAGGAAAATAAGAAGGATCTAAAGTAATTGATGTTCTATGATTATCATGTTTAACTTGTCCCTTTTGCACCAAACTATCTTTGCGATGAGAGGATCCATTACTAATCTTTAATGTTGTATCTCTATCAGGGAGATCATTAATAGGAGTGTTGATACAAAAGCTAGCCTAGAAGAGGTACAATTTTTATTCTTTTCAATGTCATTTTTAGGTTTATCATTTTTTTACAAAAGCTTTAAGGAGATTTACACAATCCATGAAATTTATTAAAAATGCTATCATATTTCAACATGAAACATGGATAAAAGATTTAAGAAATGATTTCCATGTAGGAAATATATTTGAAAGAATTATAATGCAATATGTAAGAGTGTTATGAATGAATGGAAGCAACATGAAATGAAATAATTCCTCATTGACAAAAGATAGCCTAGAAGAGGTACAAGTTTGATTCTTTTCAATGCCATTTTTAGGTTTATCATTTTTTTACAAAAGCTTTAAGGAGATCTACACAATCCATGAAATTTATTAAAAATGCTATCATATTTCAACATGAAACATGGATAAAAGCTTTAAGAAATGATTTCCAAGTAGGAAATATATTTGAAAGCATTATAATGCAATATGTAAGAGTTTTATGAATGAATGGAAGCAACATGAAATGAAATAATTCCTCATCCAACATATGGATTTGGTAAACATGACTAAGAAAAAATGTAATCACATGTGAAATATAAAACTAATTAGACTCAATGAATTCCACATCATTAAAAAAATCAGATATGAAAATCAGAACTATGAAAGAAGCATCACGTTCGCCAAAATGTAATGTAGATGTGATGAAATATAACTTATTGAATGTTTGAAGATGATAAGTTGATGATCACCGAGCTGCAAAAAGTAAATGCAAGACATTAAAACAGTTAATGTATTGTATTGTCATTGATGTCAACTTGATATAATCTGATTGGTCATATACATATTGTAATAGACTTCAAGAAACCAAAGAGATAAATTTTATGTTATCGGTAAACATAAAAATCCAGTGTACACCGAGTGACAGTGCACACCGATGGATAAAGAACCACGAGCAGTCACAATGTATACCAAGCACCGTAACATTGAGCATAACTGAAGTGGTCACCAAACATAACTGAAGTTGATGCCTGAGGACAACTGGAGTCAATGACTAGGAAAACTAAGAGTTGATCACCGATCAAAATTGGAGTTAGAAAATGAAAAAACACTTACCTGGCAGGAGCTATTTTTAGAGTTAACTGATTGATTTCTTTCTTTTCATCGACCAGTTGAACTAAAGATTTAAAGATAGTTTTATTCACAGTTGTCAAGGAGAAATCTACAATAAAACAAAAGCAAAGCTTTAAATATTAAAGAAATGCATGGCGAGATTTGTGGATCAAGAAGCAATCTACGTCAAGAACAAGAAAGACAAGGATATTGAATGGTGAAATCATGTCTATATAAAGAGACAAGTAATTAATTATGAAGAGAGGAATGCTAAGTATAATTCTGGTGAAGATAGAAGTCTTCACGCAGATTTGATCATACAGGCTAAAGAACAAAGCCAAAGAATTCTACAAACACCGAGCAACAGAGAAGCAAGAGCATTCACTAAGAAGAAAGAGCAAAGAGGGGAGCAAAGGAACATAAGAGCATATTGATCAGAGAGGTATTATGGACTAACAATAGATGTGAAAATATGCAAAGTAAACTTGTATTATTAAACAAATCATTTACTATTTCAGTTTAACCATTGATTCATAAAATCTCTTAACCGAGTGGGATTTAACCATCCTCATTGTATTGAGATACTCAAGAGTATCAAAAGGTTTTCATGTTGATAGCATAGTGAATGCTAGGTCAAATGATAAACTGTTAGTTTTAAATCCTCTAACAAGGTCGCACTTAACAGTGTATTTGTAACCTTTAACAGGGTTGGCTTTTCATCGAGCTCACTTCAGAAGAGTGAAAATTTTGGGTTACCGGTCCCAAGTGGTTTTTCCCTTAACAGGTTTTCCACGTTAAAAATCCATGTGTCAAATGTGTATATGGTTCATTGCTTTGATGTTTTTCTTTACACATTACAAAAACAAGATTGTTCAGTAAACACTAAGTTCAATTACTGCTACTCGGTAAAGGCTAGAAAAAGATAAACAATATATTCACCGTGCAGTATATATATGTTAGAATTACATAAGGCATACATCTTGTAGGACTGAAAGATAACTGGAGGTATTATATATGTGATATAATTTTTGGTTGGATTATTGGATTAATTTTTGAGGCCACTGATTCAACCCCCCTCTCAGTTATTCTAACAATTGGTATCAGAGCTAGTGTGCTTGGAAGAGAGTTTAAAGACTCAAGCTAAAGATCACAAGATGAGTAAAATGGACGTGCCTAAGTTGAACAAAGACAACTATGCATCATGGAAAAGCAGGATAAGACTCCACCTATCAGGTATTGGAAATGATGTCACACAATAGTTGGATACTGAATATGTTGCACCGATAGGACCTCTGACTATTGATCAATTGAGAGATAAACATGAACACAACTCTATGATGATAGAACTTGCTTCTTCACTATCAGATGCTAAATTTGAAGATGTCAAATCATGCACCACTGCAAAGCAAATGTGGGACAAACTTAAGCTAGTACATGAAGGAGATACAAATGTGTTGAGAGCAAAAGATGAAAGCCTAAAAGGAAAGTTTGATGACCTAAGAATGAAAGAAGGAGAGAACATCACTCAGTACAATAGAAAAATCAAAGAGGTTGTTAATGCTATCCGAGGAGTAGGAGGTGTACTTGAGGAAGAAACAATGGTAAGTAAAATTCTAAGAACCTTACTGTCTGTTTATGCAATTAGAGTATCCGCAATTCAAGAAATGAGAGTAGTAGCAAATACCAATGTTACTATTGATAGTTTGATTGGTAGACTTATTTCATTTGAGATGAATAAATTTGACAACAGTGTCTTACTAACTATTGAGTCTGCATTCAAATCTTCTCTAAGAATAAGTAAATCAATTCATAAACACACTATGAGAAATGATAGTGATGAACAAGAACTTGATGAAATTGAAGCACTAATGGCTAGAAGATTGTAAAGAGGTAAACATAGATACAAAGGTAAATTACCATTGGTATGTTTTAATTGCAAATAAATTAGACAAGAGAAAAGATGAAAGAATTAATGACAGATCTTATGAAAAGAAGTTTGACAGAAGTGATGACCGAGACTACAGAAGAAACCGACACTCTGACATAAGAGATAATTGAGACTACAAGGAAAAAGGAAAGAAGGCTTGTTACCTGGTTGAGAACAAAACTGAAAAATACTGACACCGAATCTGATGAAGATATTGAGGTAGTATTTGTTGCTATGAAGGATGATTCAGATGAAGAAGAAAGGTATGTTGAAACTGCACTCATATCTAAAGTTAAAAAAAATGATGTCTGGATTATTGATAGTGGTTGTACTCACCACATGACTAGAGATAAGGAAAAGTTTGAAACTTTTGAATATTATAATGGTGGATCAGTTAAGATGGGTAATGACTCACCTTGTCCAGTTGAAGGAAAAGGAACAATCATGTTAAATAATCTGATCAGATGTGAAAATGTATATTGGGTGAAAGGACTTAACTATAATCTATTGAGTGTTTCACATTTGAATAATATAGGTCATCGAGTTGCATTTGAGAACAAAAAGGCAAATATCTATAATGAAACAGGAAGGTTCATCGGTACTAGTGAACAAACAAAAGGTAACCTATTCTATATTGATGATATTAAGACCACTTGTTTATTGGCTAGAAATGAAGAAATTTGGTTGTGGCATAAAAAGGTTATGTCATGTGAATTTTGACAACATGGTTAGGATAAGCAAGAAAAGAAAAGTAAGAGGCTTACCAAGCATGTCAAAACCCGACCATGTCATGTGCAAGAATTATCAAAAAGGAAAAATGACAAAGTCTAGTTTCAAGAGCAAAAACTACACATCTAATGCTATTATAGAGTTAGTCCATGCTGACTTATGTGGACCAATGAGAAAAAAAAGCTATTATGGTGATAGATACTTCATTTTATTTATTGATGACTAATCTAGGATGATGATTGTCATGTTCTTAAAAGAGAAATCAGAAGCATTTAAGATGTTTAAATGGTATAAAGATATAGTTGAAAAAAAAATTGGAAAATAACTGAAATGTCTAAGATCAAATAGAGGAGGAGAATTTATTTATGATGAATTCACTAAATTTTGTAATGAGCATGGAATTACAAGACAATTTTCTGCACCGAAAACACCACATCAAAATGGGATTGCTAAAAGAAGGAAGGATCAATTGTTGATTGTGCTAGAACATTGATGATTGAAAAAGGAATCACACAAATAGTCTGGATAGAACCTATAAGTACTGCTGTCTATACACTGAACCAAGTTCAATTGAAGAAAGACACAAATAAGACACCTTATGAGCTATGGTATGGATACACACCAAATGTGAGTTACTTTAGAATTTTTGGAAGTCAATGTTATATATTGAAAGATGATAGAAATGGGAAACTTGACTCTAAAAGTGATGAAGGAATATTCATAGGATATTCTACCAAAAGCAAAGCTTATAAATGTCTTAACAAATCTTCTAACAAAATTATTGAAAGTGCAAATGTTAAAGTGGATGAATTTGCTGAAATAAATGATGAGGAAAGAAGAAAGGAACCAGAATATTACAATAGATTTACCTACATTGAAGAACCTGACACTCTGCCCAAGCAACAATGTTTCTCTACCAAGCGACAAAACAATGCAACCGAGCAACAAGCTGTACACACCAAGAATCAAGAAAATGCTCACAATGCTGAACCGAGCGATGATGAAGATCAAAATGAAGGTCAAGATGATGATCAAAATGATGAAAAAATATATGAGCTTATAATTTCTAAGTATGTCAGAAGACACCACCTGTAGGACCAAATCATTCGAGACAAAAGAGCTGGAATGAGAACAAGAAGTAAGTCACTAAACACTAGATGTTTTATTTGTGATTTTGAGCCTAAATTTGTTAATACTGCACTTGAGAATCAAGAATGGGTTAGTGCAATGAATGAAGAGATTGAACAGATTAAGAAGAACAAAAAAAGGACATTAGTACCTAGATCGAATGACAAAAATGTCACTGGTACCAAATGGATATTCAGAAACAAATTGAATGGGAATGAAAAAGTCACAAGGAACAAAGCAAGACTGGTATGCAAAGGGTATGCACAAGAAGAAGGTATTGACTATGGAGAAACCTTTGCACCTGTTGCTAGACTCGAAGGAGTAAGAATTATTCTTGCTTATGCTACTTTCAAAGGATTCAAAGTATACCAAATGGATGTAAAATCTACATTTCTGAATGGAATACTAGAAGAGGAGGTATACATTGAATAACCTGAAGGGTTTGTTGGTCCTAACAAGAGGAACATGGTTTGTAGACTACACAAAGCCTTGTATGGATTGAAACAAGCACCGAGAGAATGGTATGAAAGAATTCACTCTTATCTCATTAGTATTAGATTTATAAGCACAAGTGATAACAATAATCTGTATTTGAAAGGAGATATTGATGATAAGATTCTGATTACTGAGATATTTGTTGATGATATCATATTTGGAGGTAATGATATGTTATGCAAATCATTTGCTGATGAAATGAGAAAAGAGTTTGAGATGTCAATGTTTGGAGAGATCAAATTTTTTGTTGGTCTACAAATTCTACAACGGGATGAAGGCATCTACATCACACAATCCAAATACATCAAAGAAGTTATGAAGATATTCAAAATGGAGGACTCCAAACCAGTTGGAACACCTATAGAAACCATATGCAAATTGAAAAAGGAAGACAAGACAACTGAGGTAAATCAGACCTTATATAGATCTATGATTGGAAAACTAATATATGTTGTACACACAAGACCAGATATATCACATGCAATTGGTATAGTTGCAAGATTCTCTGCTAATCCCAAGGAATCACACATGACTGTTGTTAAAAGAATTTTGAGATATCTAAAGAATACCGAAGACTATGGTTTGTGGCATAATAAAGAAGGAAAATTTGAGCTACAAGTTTATACCGATGCTGATTGGGCTGGAAACATAGATGATAGAAAGAGCACAATAGGAGGAGCATTCTTTATGGGTGACAAAATTGTCACATGGATAAGCAAAAAGAAAGGATGCATATCTCAATCAACTGCAGAAGCAGAATATGTGAATGCTGCTAATTTCTCTAACATTGCATGGATCAAGAAATTGTTGAAAGGTATGAATATGGAAATTCTTGACCCAGTGATTATCTATTGTGATAATACAAGTGCTATCAACATTTCAAAGAACACTGTAATGCATGCTAAGACAAAGCACATAGCTATTAAGTATCATTAATTGAGGGAACAAGTACAAGAGAAAGAGGTGATACTGGAATGTGTACAATCCAAAGAACAATTAGCAGACATATTCACAAAGCCATTTCCAAAAGATACATTTGAGTACCTAATGAAGAGACTAGGGGTCCGACCCTTGTCTATTGGTCACTAAGCTGACTAGAAGGTTGCATCAACCTACACATTATTTGAAGATAAATCATGTTGATGCAATCTAAGATATAGAATGTAATGACATATTAGTACAAGAAGGTACTCATCTGAACCACACACCAGAGATATTGTTGGCTACTACAGAGCTGTATTGTTGATGGAAAGGAGATTCATTGATATATTTTTGTTTGGAATTACTGTCAAAGGGAGATGAATTTTATCCATATGAAATATCCATCAAGGAGAAGTACATCTAGAGGGAGAGAGATATCTAATAATGAAATATCCATCAAGGAGAAGTACATCTAGAGGGAGAGAACTGAAATATCTATCAGGGGAACAGAACATCAGTCAAAGGGAGAGAAAAGATCCAAGAAAGCTTCAAAGAAAAAACCATCCATCTAAGGGAGAGAATTGAAGAAAGTTAACAAAACATATCTATCTAGAAAAGGGAGAAGAGATTCTACAACAAAGGGAGAGATAGAAGAAGAAGAAGACAAAATTTCCACACCTATCCAGTGAAGGGAATGAAGAAAGCACTCCGCAAGAATCAAATCTAAACTAGAAGAGCTTACCAAGAGTCAGATATTTTGTATTGGTTATAGAACAATAAGTTTGGTATGATATGGCATATTTCATATTGCGTTAATAGTATGTTGTCATCAATGCCAAAGGTAGAGATTGCTGAACTATAACTGATTGAATGTTTGAAGATGATAAGTTGATGATCACTGAGCTGCAGAAAGTAAATGCAAGACATTAAATCAGTTAATGTATTGTATTGTCATTGATGTCAACTTGATATAATCTAATTGGTCATATATATTGTCATAGACTTCAAGAAACTAAAGAGATAAAGTTTCTGTTATCGGTAAACATAAAAAGCCAGTGTACACTGAGTGACAGTAAACACTGATAGACAGTGTACACCGACGGATAGAGAACCCCGAGCAGTCATAGTTTATACTGAGCACCACAACACCGAGCATAACTGAAGTGGTCATCAAGCATAACTGAAGTTGATGCCTGAGGACAAATCGAGTCAATGACCGAGAAAACTAAGAGTTGATCAATGATCAGAAATGAAGTCAGAAAATGAAAAAACACTTAGCTAGCAGGAGCTATATTTAGAGTTAACTGATCGATTGCTTTGTTTTCATCGATCAGTTGAACTAAAGATTTAAAACTAGTTTTATTCACAGTTGTCAAGGAGAAATCTACAGAATAAAACTAAAGCAAAGCTTTAAAGATTAAAGCAATGCATGGCGAGATTTGCATATCAAGAAGCAATCCACGTCAAGAACAAGAAAGACAAGAAGATTGAAAGGTGAAATCATGTGTATATAAAGAGACAAGTAGTTCATTATGAAGAGAGGAATGTTGAGTATAATTCTGGTGAAGATAGAAGTCTTCATGCAGATTTGATCATACAGGCTGAAGAAAAGAGCCAAAGAATTCTGCAGACACCGAGCAACAAAGAAGCAAGAGCATTCATCGAGAAGAAAGAACAAATAGGGGAGCAAAGGAACAAAAGAGCATATTGATCAAAGAGGTATTATGGACTAACAATAGATCTAAAAATCTAGAAAGTAAATTTGTATTATTGAACAGATCATTTACTATTTCAGTTTAACCATTGATTTATAAAATCTCTTAACCAAGTGGGATTTAACCATCCTCATTGTATTGAGATACTCAAGAGTATCAAAAGGTTTTCATGTTGACAATATAGTGAATTCTAGGTCAAATGATAAAATATTAGTTTTAAATCCTCTAAAAAGGTCACACTTAACAATGTGTTTGTAACCTTTAACAGGGTTGGCTCTTCACCGAGCTCACTTCAGAAGAGTGAAAATTTTGGGTTTTTGGTCCCAAGTGGTTTTTCCCTTAACAGGGTTTCCACGTTAAAAATCCATGTGTCAAATGTGTATATGGTTCATTGCTTTGATGTTTTTCTTTACACATTAAAAAAACAAGATTGTTTAGTAAACACTAAGTTCAATTATTGCTACTTGATAAAGGCTAGAAAAAGATAAACAATATATTCACCGTGCATTATACATATGTTAGAATTACATAAGGCATACATCTTGTAGGACTAAAAGATAACTGAAGGTATTATATATGTGATATAAGTTTTGGTTGGATTATTGGATTAATTTTTGAGGCCACTGATTCACCTCCATCTCAGTTATAGTAACAAGATGAACACAACTTCAAAAAAATATGTACTTTAAGCTCATAAATGATATATTTTAGAATGATTGAAAATATGACCTAATGGAATGCACACAAAATAGATCTAAAGATAAAAATTAGAAGTAAGCATGAAAGATGATAGGTTCACCAATATGTAATGTAGGAAATAGGGTTTAGTAGCTTATACATGCAAACTAGGAAACTAGGTCTAGTTCCACTCTAATTATGGGGAGGAGAGTGATCTAATTGGTTCAAGGGAACATACACAAAGTGGATTCAACAGTCCTCATGGGGAAGTTGAAAATGATATTGAAATTATGTAGGGTGGATGTGAGCACTAGGGCCAAAGGTGAAAAAATGAAGGTTTTCAGCATAAACAAAATTATAGATACTATATATGCAAACAAGAGAGGTAGATCTAGAAATTTAAGGCAAATAGGAACATACTATGGGAATTTTGGTTGAAATTAGGTGGATTAGTTTTCTCATGGTGACCTTGAATTGGGAGCACTAGATGCAAACATAATTGAAAGATTTTGCTTCATCGATGTTTCCTGTAAGTTTCATCAAAAGTATCGGGACTCATTTTCTCAGGTAAATAAGGACCCCACTTTTTTGGATCTTTGAAATTCCAATCTATAGGTCTCTATCTCATGAGTCTAAATATGAAATTGTGCCTTCATAGCCCATCACTTGCACATAGAAAGATAAATTTGTTGGGTTGATGGGGGTTTACCTAGGTCAAACCCTAGAATTGGAATTAACCATGAAATTAAATTGAAATGAAAGCATAGTATAATATAATAGAGGCTATATTTAAGAATGAAGTATTTGAACCTTATACCTCGTTGATACATTTCCATTTGAATGCAATCACAAGTGTTGAGATAATAACATGACTTGATAAGACATAAAGGAAATTAATGATATATACATACTTGATTAGAGGTTTTTGAAGGTTTCCGTATTGTTAGATCTCAAGAATATGATGGGATGAAAAGTTTCCTTGAGTGCTTGATGCTTGAGTGCTTGGATGTGGATGGATGAAATGTGTGGGGAAGATTTTTTTTATACCTCTCCCATGAGTTTGTAAGTTGGAAAAAAAGTTGACATGAAAGAAGAGGTCCTAGTCCTACAAACTAGTTGTTAGATGATTTAAATTTAGGCTTAATTTTATTAGTGCAAGGTTGCCCCAAGTGACCCTATCCTGGGTCAAGTTCACCCCAGGTGATTTTTTCCTAGAGAAAGGTTTCCCCATGCAGCCTTGACTTGCCACCACAAGTGGGGTCAAGGACCTAAGGTCCATAATCCATAATGCAATGGATATGTCTAATTTTGAGCTAGAGCAAGTAAGATTGAACATGATTAGGCATGCGCAACCAAAAATGCTAAAATGAGGCCGAAGTGAGAAAAAAAATTCTATGCAGACACAATTTGCAATGCTACAGTGAAATGGAATTCATCTCTGACATATTTTTGGCTTGTTTGTGAGTCATAAAATGATCTTCATCCATGTCCATATCATGCTCAATATTAAATTCTCTCGGACTCTTATATTGTTCTTCCTCTATATGTTATTTATCTCTATACTCCTCTTCTTCAAGCTCCTGTCCTGTAAACTCTTTCCCATGATCTGTCATATCCCTAAACCAACCTTCTCTCTTTGAATTTGTCTCATCAAAGTAGAAGACATCCCTCTATTCTAGAGGTCTCTAATTTTCCCCTTCTTTTAAGACGATGGGAATGTCTTTCAGGGACTGTTGGATCTTCTACACTTTTCTTCTTATGTTTAAATTTAGGATTTATTTTAGTTGTAGACTCTTGTAGAATTTTCTGAATTCTACATGTATCACTCTATTTTTCATCCTTTTCCTCATCATTACACTCTTCTTCTTGATCAGGATCATTTCCCCTTCCTCTTCCTGTTTCTCTTCATATTTTTTTTGTGAGATATAGATTTGTGTGCCTTCTTTTTCTTTGAGGGATTTTTTGATTTTTCTTTTTATGCCTACTCTTAGAAGAAGATGCTTCCTCTTTGCATTTATTAGACCTTATGGTTGGGCAAGAAACAAAATGCACTAGCAAGAATACCATAGGTAGTCTCAAAAAGGACGTGGGTGACTCACTAGTAGCTACAAGTGAATGATGTTGAAGGTTTTCTATTTAAATTCTTTGTTCTAGTTCCTATTCCATCCCTACATTTTCAGGTGTAGTGTCACCTAGGGTAGGTGATATAGGAGTCAAATTCTTGTTTTTATTTGTTCCCTAATTAACCTTATGATTTCTAATTTCCTCAATTCCCTTATCTTGAACATGATCCTAACTAGCTTCATTAACATCTTCTAGACATATCATGTTCAATGGCTAGGACATTTCTAAGAAGTCTATTTTCTGAGCTATCTTATTATGTAAATTTATCCTAGAAAATGTTAGGGTATTTCATGGAAAGATATATTTTCATTATTAACACTATCAAACAATAATGTGACAATGAATATTGAGTTCATTTTCTTCTTAATTCACCTACCATCATAGTTAACATGTGATGCATATTGTTGGGCACATTAACTAGTCAGTTATTATGTAAATGAATCAATTGCTTGAAATGTGTGCTATACAAGAGAGAGTTGACGTCTATCACAAGTCAAATATTGGAATATATGGGTAGCTAATTCTCTCCATAGTGTGGGCAAAGATAGTCGTTTGATTACTTGATTGGTTGACTGGAAGCTCTCCCATGGCCTTGCAAACTTTGTTGTGCTGACACTAAATTAGGCAGTTTGGGATATTCTTCCCCTATCCATAGAAGTTGTGAAACTTTGGAAATGACAACTTCTAAGGTGTCCACTCAAAGAACCTTAATAATAGCTTCATTTTCATCAAAGCTATTGAAAAACTACTCTGGCATGTGTCATTGTATTCATTTAGCCGAGGAAGTACTATATCCAACCAAGCCATTCAAATAATGGTAGACTATCCACATCTTCAATAATTATAGTATGGTTTATAGGTTCTCGTAAAATTGGATCACCTCCCATTTTTAATTGTGTCACTACTATAAATACAACACATTTCTTCATGTCTACACTATACCTTCTTTCCAATTTCCACAAACTAATTTGTCACTTATGTTATCTTCTAGTTTGTCACCATTTACCCTGTCAAATTTCTACAAATATGCCTCTCATGAAAATTTGATTCCCAACACTCTTGTAATACTTCACTCCGTTGATTGTTCTACTATCACTTGTAGTTTATATGAATATTCTAGAAAAATTAGATTAGATAAAAATATCTTGCACTAAAAACGTCTAATTCCAAAGTGTGGAGACACCTAAGACTCGATTCTAATCTCATAATTACTCCCCCAAATTTAATTGATAATTTGTCGTCAAATTAGCCAGACTAAGGAAGGAGTACAAATGAATTAGACACTAAGGGTATCAAAGGTTATATGATATTGATAAATAAGTATGCATGTGAAATGAATGATCAAATATAATAACTATAATAGTAATAAATATAAATGAGTTAATGAGTACCTAGATAAATAGTAATAAACAATTTTTGGCATGTGAAGATTGCCACAAAAGAAAAGAATGTTTGTGACATTTGTTAGTTTAGTTTGATGTGACAAGTGTCTGAAAAGATTTGGCAACTGCGTATGATGTGACACCTTATGTGCAAAAAATAAAATTTGACAACAAGTTCTTTGATGCATATCTAAAGAGGTGCCTAAGATTGTGCAAGTGTTGCGGATAGAGTTCCCCAATAGTGGTTGCATGTTGAAGAATGTGCCAGTCAATATACTAAAGTTTGTACTGTGATAAAGACTATCACTCAAGTCCCATGAAATGTCTTATATCATGACCTAAGGAAGGAAGGTTGTTTCTTACACTGATGAGGCTTATTGAATAATAATAAAAAATGAAACAAAAATGTGAATGATTGATTATGTAGTGTGTGCATGTGGGTTGAAGAAATTTTCACTGATTTTAATGGGCATGGGTGGACTGAATGGTTCGCCAACATATTGAGATGGTAGAATGGATACTAGTGATAGTGGTTGGTGGATGATATCATTAGGCATTGGAATTGAAACAAGTGGATTGGTGTCATCATATATAGAACGGAAAAAGTAGTGGTGATGGTGAAATGGTGATTTTTTGTTGCAAATGTTGTAAGAATTTGACCTTTTTTGTGGTTTCTTGTACAACTTTAACCTATGTTCCTTAACCACGAGTGAAAAAATAGGGTCTATTGTAGTGACCCTAACTGCTCCATTAGGAAACACATGTATTTCAGATGTCTGAAGCTTCCCTTTGTGATCCTTATATCTTGAGTCAAACCCCTTCTCTAAATTCCTTTGTCATAATATACTGGTCATACAACCTACTCCTTTGTTGTTGGACAAGCTCTGTATGTTGAACAACTTCCATTCTAGTTTCATCAAGGGTATTAAGTTGGTGTAGGTGTTCTTGTTGTGCTTGAGTGAGATCCATTTCTAGTTCCATTGCACTGTGTAATGTGATGTATACAAACTCAATGGGAAGAAATTTTTTCTTGCCATAAACCAACTCGCAATGTGTAAACCTTGTTGTGGTCTTCCACGTTGTCCAATATGATCAAACTACTTTAGGAAACCTATCAATCCAATCTTGCCTATGCAACTAAACTATTTTAGTGAAAATTTTCTCAATCTCCCTATTTGTGACCTCAACTTTCCCATTAGATTATGGATTGTATCGAGTGGATTTCTTATGCCATATTTCACACTCCTTCACTAGTTGTGAAATTAAACTAGAAGTGAATTGTGAACCCTAGTATTTTATTATCTCCCAGGATACACTATATCTTGCAAATATTTCTTCATATAAGAACTCAGAGACATTAGTTTCCTTGGCATTTCTTAAAGCTTTAACTTCTAACCATTTAGTAAGATAGTCTGTACATACTAGGATATAAGGATTTTCATTAAAATTTGGTTGTGTGGGTGAAATGAAATCAAGTCTCCATTCATCAAATGGTGTAGCCACCAATTGTGGTTGTAGAGGCATCTTATACTCTTTATGTGTCTATCCATCCTCTGACATTTGTCACACCTTATTGTGTAGTGAACAACATCCTTGTGTATGGTTGGCCAATAATATCCTGTGTTGAGAATCTCGATTTATGTCCTTTTCGCTGCAGAATGCCCCCCACAAGGTTCATCATGGAAGACCTTGAGTATGTCAAATGTTTCATCTTCTTGGAGGAATCTATGCATAACATGACCAAGACCAACACAAAATAGATAACTAGTTATCCTTGAATAGGAATTTTTTTGTTGAAGTAGTTGCTTATGTTCTTTTTGTGAAAAATGTGGAGTGCATCTTGCAACCAAATGATTAGTAAAATATGCATACCATAGATCATGAACTTGGAGGGAAAATATATGTTCAACAAGAAATGAACCACCTGTCATTGGATCATTTGATGACGTTGTTAATCATGAAAGCAAATCTGCTACTACATTAGCCTTCCCTGGTTTATCCTCAATCATGATGCCAAACTCTTGTAACGACACCGTCCATCTTACCAACTTGCCACTTACCACTGGTTTGTTCATGTTGCACGCTCAATGTGAACAAATATATGATAAAATTGTAATATTATATATGAGCCTATTAATTACATAAATGTCAACTATCATTTCCTTCTCTTTAATTGGGCAATTTACCTCATCTCCTTGCAGGTTCTTGCTAATATAGTAGATAACATGCTCTTATGTTACCCTCTTTTTGTCCCAAGAGCGCTCTTATAGAAAAATCAAAAGCATCAATTTGGATATGAAGAGGAAGATTTCAATTGGGTCCTCCCAACACTGGTGCTTGAGTAAGAGTTGTCTTGAGTACTTCAAAAATGGATTTAAATAAACTATTTGATCTAATATTCCTTTTGGAATCTTCAATCTCCTCATTTTTTGGGTGGCTGCACCTTGTTTTAGGTGACCCCCACATTGACAATAGGTCGGCTTCAAAATTACTTTGCCCATTCAATTTGGGGAGCTTCCCTTCTGCAAACTGAGAAGATTTTCTTTAGTGCTCTAACTAAATCTCCACCCTCCCATATTCTCTTGCTTCTGCAAATTGTTGAACCCAAAAAACTTTCTTGAATGTGCTTTGATACCAAATCAAAGAAATACAATATTGTAACACTAATAGATTATTCTCTTGACTCAAGATTTCAAGAGCTTCTTAATCAAATGATCAATGATCAAACTAATTGATGATGAGTAAATTATAATTTCCTTATTATATAGATATCATGAATTTTAGAAACTTATCTCATAAAACTAAATAAAGCAAAAAAACTAAAACAATATTTACTTTTTAGTCATGCTAAATAAAACCAAAAAACTAAAAGTATAAAACTATGCAAGTGAGAGGAATTGTTAAACAAATGTGTTGTAACTTCTATTTTTTGTTTATTAGTGTTTGTCTCACTTTATTTAATCTGAACTCTTTTGTTCATTTATCTTTCATTCATTATCTACTTGGTGGTAGACCAATCAAATAAAGGTACCCAATAATACTGAAAAACAAACAATAATAAGTTACAAAGAAGTCATTGGTTGTAATGGCATGGCACTACAGAGTGCAAGTGTTTGATTAGTGGAGTTGGAGCTAACAGTGTGAAGACTATGGGACCTTCATAGTACAACATTAGATGTAACACAATTGAATAAATTGACATTGGGTACATGTTGCAAAAGACCACTTATATTTGTTTAGTAAAGAAATGGAACCAAACCAGATTAGACTACTCATTGAGGAAGGCACTATAATATACACCCCTTGGCCAATACAATTTGTTTTTACTTAGCCTGATTCTTATAAATATCAAACCAATATCTTCCATTTAATTTAGAAGTGACGATTTTAAAACTTATTTGTTCACCATGGTGTCAATGACCTAATATCATAATATATGCTTACACTTGATAGTGCTAAGCTTCCTTAATTAGGGTCATCTCTAGACCTAGACCTAAGCCTCAAGGGTTCACTCTTGACGACCCTACCTACATATCCTCTCGTGGGAAGTCGGTTTGTAGCTTGTACCTAGAGGAAGTGTACTCTCTCCTCTTGTTAAGATGTATGGTCTCTTTTTAAATTTAACTATTAATTAAGTGATTTTATTAACTTAGTCCCATCATACTGAAAGATATACATTACCATCATTTTTTGGTTCCATACACATCATTACCACTCATAAGTTGTGCCAACTTACACATACACACAAGGGTCATATTGCAAATCACACATGATTATCTCAAGCATACCTCACATATACACAAAGGACTAGCTCATACACATCACAAGTACACAAAATGGATAGTTTTATCATACATCACATACATAGCGAGTGGCTCTAAAGCTCATAAATTTATCACAAAGACAATAGTGACTGGCTCACAAATGAATCACAAAGACAATAGTGCCTAGCTCATACAAGTATCACAATTAAAATAGTGACTGACTCATACATGAATAACAAAGACAATAGTTATTGGCCCATATATAATGGCTAACCATCCCCGTCTATAGTGCATCTTAGAGAGAGGGAATGTTGGTGCATTGTGCACTACACGATGGGTCACATTCCTTTCCTTGGTCATTTGCACTAGTAGTACTAGGTAAGTGGATTCTATGCATCCTATACTACACCAAGGGTCTGTCCTCAACCCAACAAGGTCAAGTATACTATCAAACAATTGGGAAGATGATTTGGTGCATCCCATACTACACCACGGGTCTACCCTCAATCCCATGCTTTCCACAAGTAGTGAACCAACCTAGACCAATGGATTCCGGCTTCAATCGCCTATAGGCCACTAGCGACGAGTTTGTCCAACCATGAAGAAGTAACTTTTGGCATATACCACCTAGTGATCTTAGTGATATTCTCAGCTATCTTCTTCACAATTCTAGGTAACACTTGGCATCGATCATCCCCATGCTATAAGTGATTACTAGTGAACCCTCCCAATCATAGTTAGCTCTGATTATCGTTACTTACATGGTAAGGCAACTACATGTGCAACCATTACCATATCACATCATGGATAGCCCCTAGCGATCCTTCACCTTCGTGAACTAGGTGAGGGGTGGCTAATCCAAAAGATACAAATGTAGTTGCAGGCATCCGCCATTGGCACGATCCAATGACAACCTGCTATTTGTTACCACATCATACCCAAGGTGGCCTTGGCAACTTCACATTTGTGAACTAGGTGAATGCTGACTAATCACTTGCAATAGCCCAAACATCAACCATTAGCACATTCCAATGACTCCATGTCATTACATAAATATCCTAATAATAAACACTTGTGACGTCATACATAACAATATTCACAGTGGTAAACAAATGGAAAGTATAACACAATTTACTAAGTTAGGAGTGTATGCATAGATTGTTATAAGCTAGGGGTTAAGCTTCTCAAATACATAACAGATACATAGAACCTACACAAGATGACCTCTTCTAAAACCTACAAAAGAGGGAAGGTCAATAAATTTGGAACAACCCAATACCTAGAGTTACCCCCGCCCCCCATATCCTCCCCCTATTGACTTGAGGTTACAAGGGTATCCTTCACCTAAGGTCCGCCTAAGTTCCTGCTTCCAAACAGTCAAAGTTACACATTTCTTTTCACAAGGCTCCTCAAAGGATGCCTACACACAAGTTCTAAAGGTTTCATCATATCAACATATGAGCTAGGCTAATTTCTCAACCCATATACCTTGGTTCATAGGAAATGCATATGAAAGTTATTCCGATTGAAATTCACATTATAGGTTCAACATTGAGTTTCTTATACTCAAGGGGTCAATCGATATATTGTGGTTGTACAAAAGTCTTTACCTTAGTACTCAATTACCATCCTAGAACCATATAACATGTCTTATTATTACATTAAACAAGTTAAAATAACATTAGAGGAACTTGATTACCTAGTGTCGATTCAATAGATTTTCCCATGCTTAGTTTATCAGCATAATTATGTCTACTAATTTTCCAATTCGAATGGTTTTCTAAGCACATATTGGCCAATGTAGGAGTATGATATCATTAGAGTTCCCCATTAGAGATAAGATGCTACATTTATTAATGCTAATGAATATGATAATTATTGTCTCATCTTATGTTGAGGCCGATGAGGTATAAGACCACATAAAAATTTAGTTTGACTTCCATTAATACCCACTTAGTATTGTTCACCGATGAGGTATAGGACCACAAAATTTTAGTTTGACTTCTATTTATACCCACTTAGTATTGTTCATTGATATTGAGTATCATAATAATACATGACATCATCTTAATAAAGCTACATATGCTAATATTTCCAAACTTGCATAAGTGTGATCAATGTTTTAGTCACACTCTTTGGCTTTCAGCCATGCTAGGATTATTGTAGCTTCGTATACGATAAACACTCCATAGTATTAGTAATATTATTATTACTGTTATATTCTCTTTTTACTTATTGTGTAACTCTTTATTTCTAAATTGCTTGGTTTTTGGACTAGATAACTTTTGCATTTAACATTTATAACTCATTGCTTCTTGTAACTATGGATAACATGACAAGATACAAACCATAATATTTTCTTTGATATAATTATCAAATTTAGGGAAATCATGTTTAGCAATCATTCATAAATCTTATTTTTAAACATATTAAATAAAATCTCACATCGTGTACTATTATCCCATAACCATTGTTAGTAGACATGGTAAGAACCTTTGTCATAGTCATTAATATTTTTTTCTGAGATAAATACACTTTGTACTATAGTGCATTATCCAACTATAAGAGGCATTCCTAACTTGTATAATAATAATTGCACGTGATAAAATGTTCTAAGGTTATTGCACATTGCGAGAGTCAATTTTAGAGCACTAACTCAATGTAAATAACTACTCAAGAAAAACTAGTTATCACAACTACAGTCCATTTTATAATGAATATTATTTTTTAAAATCTTTATTTTAATTCAACCATAAGATTTTAGGACATGTCTTTCATATAGATTATTTAATATGATCATCTTTGTACCTCAAACACACTTTTGCTTAACATGAGCATATCACTAATCTTCTTCTGCAAATTTATTATAATTAAATGCACCATAGGAACCCTATATTCATAATTTACAAGAATGCATTAGCCTTCTACCCAAAGATTCTTTTCAAGTCTTAACAAAAGGCTATTGCCAATCTTACTTAGCATAACCTTATATGGAGTACCCAAAATTCCATATGGATTTAAGTAGTAGAATTGTAAGTTATATTCTAAGCAATTCTATACCATTTTCCATAGACACTATCACAAATTTAATACTGGATGGATTTCAAGAGTAAATAAATTAAAAAAAAAAAAATGCAACAACAGTCAAAATGAATTCAATATAGCAATTTCTATCGATTCCCACTACTCTTATTGACTCTCATGTGTGCCTTTTATTTTGACACTATAATATAATCGATTCTCCAAATGTTTTAGCAAAATAGACAATCCAATAACAAACTCTAACTCAGACATATTTATTTTGCTGGCAAAGAAATTGTACCTGGCTTGATTTCTACGGCTTAATATCTCTTGTTAGTTATTATTAATGAGAGTTAACTAATATATCATGAACTGACTTCTCAACTATTTTTACACTAAAATGGTAGGTTTGGAGCAGGCCATTATTGTTTACCAGTTCAAACATTCCCTTCTACTTACTAAGATGAAATGAATCTGAAACAAATGAAAAACCCTACCTACACACTGTCTAGTAGATACCCTATTCTTCATTAGCAGATTTGAACTCTTCCATGGTCCTCACGTGTTTCATTCTCTCTGAAACGGGATGTCATTGACTTTAGCCTGCATCATCCCTGCCTATGCCAAAATGGGGGCTTTGGAGATGTTTCTGTTGCAACAACCCTAAGAGACGTGCAAAATGTTAAGTACAGACAAGGCACGTGAACTGTTTGACAGAATGTCTCAAAGAGATGTCACCTCATGGAATGCAGTGGTTGCTGGGTATGCAAAAAATGGATTTGTTGAAGACACTTTCGAGAGATTGGAATTGACGGGCATAAAACCAAATTCTTTGCTAGCATCCTCCGTGTGCCAAAATAGGAGGTTTGGAACAGGTTATGGACATCCATGAAAGCATAATGGATAGAGGATTTTTGTCAAATGTTGCTGTTGTAAGTACCCGCATAGACATGTATGCAAAACGTAGAAGCATAGACTAGGCACAATAGTATCCTTGAAAAAAATGAGGTCTCAAGGTTTTCAATGATTGTAAAATGGACTTGTTGAAAAGCTTTAGAAACTTCCAAGGAAATGCAATTGGCAGGTGTAAAGCCACATTCCACAAACTTTGCCAGTCAGGCAGACCATACGGCTCCTCTCAATCTCGTAAACGGCACAGCCTCCCAAGCCTCCCCTTTCCTTCCATCCCTACACTTCTTCCCTTCCTCCTGTCGAGCTCTGCTACTCATATTGTTTTTCTTTCACTCCAAACCAAGCTCACGTCCATCCCACTATGGTTTTTTGTGGGCATTTTCTTTGTGCCTACTCTCTATGCGCCAGTTTTTTTTACTGGCTATGCAAAGCAATAATTCACATAGGGAAGGCTGACCATGTTGTCCTTCGTCACTTGTCTCATCCATTTAATGGGCGCCAATACCTTCAAGTGCTACCAGTATTGGTACCATGTCTCCTGCTTTTCCAAAATTTAAGTTTAATTCTTTTAAATTCACTCACTGTTCAGCATGGGTTTCGATTATGAGGATGTAACAGGCATTCTAGACTCTCTTGTTATATATGAGAATTCATCAATTACTTTGGAAATCACTGTGAGTCTTGGAATCATTCTAATGCTCTCCGAAAAGCAGGAATGAAGCATATTCAAATTGTACAATACGTAATTGGATGGGTGCCTTTCAGGTAATACAGTGGGTGTAATAGGTTTTGCAAGGACTCGAGCATCCCCTTTTTGAAGTTACTCTGCTAATGTAGAAGTATTATTTTAAATTTTTTTGAGCTTTAGCAATCGTCGTGGAAAATTTGGAGATAATGAGGGGGGACACAAATAGGTTTTACTTTTAAGTCATTGCAAACATCATAAGCACAAACCGCTCAATAGGCTTTACTGCAACATGAGATTAGTTGTGCCCTGAAAAGTCCCCCAACAATGGAAAGACGCCACATATAAATTGCACACTCCTTTGTCAAAAGCATTTATACCTTTGAGAACTCTTGATTACACTAGCATGCATAGCACCCAGGGTACTCTCTCAATGCGCATGTGTGTAAGCCATCTGTTAATGAACAAATCAATATATAATTGGCATAAGTTGGAGGCATTCCTGGAGTCCCATCAGCTCCAAATAAATGTATCTTTAGGATCAAAAGAAAAAATCAGTCTGTATCAAGTGCTCAGTAGCTCACTGATGATTACCTTGATAATGTTGCCAATGCCATGATGCAAGCTCAGGGGATGTTGTCAAAGGAAAGAGATTGGGTAACTACAAAATTAAAAAAATAATAAATATTGAAATATTCAGATGACCATCTATCAATCAACATTAGGAAATGACTGTGCCCCATCCATGTTCAAATTGTGGTATGGATGTAGATCTTATGTTTATAGGGTTTTAAGTCAAAAGCTTATTTGCGGTCTCAAACAATGGATCTTGTTGATGAACACAGCAGTGATTTCAGTAGCTTTTGGGTACAAATAATGCTAGCCATGTACATAAGTATTGAAGGCACCTGTTGATCTGGCTCACTTCGATGGTGTTATAGAGTTTGAAGGCAGTTAGTTGCTGATATATGATGCTGCAGACACTGTTGCTCAAATTATTTCTTGCCGTGTAATATGTAATATTGACACCAATTAATGTGTACATCTTGTCTATTTGAAGTTTAACATGTTCTTGAAAACATGGTATGCATTTTTCATTTCACATATTCGAGTGAAGAGAAAGTCACTGTATGAAGTAGTTTAAATTAGGAAATTTAAAATGTGTTAATGCACATGTTGATACAAATTTGTACGCTCAGGTGTATCTAATTATTGCCTGAGCATCTAATTATTGTGCATTTGATGTGACATGTTATTAATGGCCACTTTGCACTATTATTAGTTAACAGCATACAGTAAATTGTATAGCTATTTTCATACTAATTTGTTCAAAACTTCAAACATTTGTCATTTTCTGATAATATACTATTACAGTATCTGTCCTATCAAAAGTTTAAACTATTGGCATTTCTCCCTTAGCTGAAACTGTTGAACAATATAAACTTTTAGTCTGTTAAAGGCGCATGATGTATGAACTAGAGAGAGATAATTGAGTCTAGATAAATTTATGTCCAAATCTTATGGAATTTCCAAATGAATGTTGCATTTAGAAACCTATTTAGTGTGCCAATACAGCCGGATTTCCAGATAAGAGCATTATATGCATTCTACGAACAATCTTAAAGTTAAATCCATGGGAAGAATAACCCCGATGCAACATTATATGGAAATCCATCCTACATGGTTGAAAACATTTTCTTGTGAGATGAGGCAGTTGCAATTGTCTAAATAGACACTTATGCATTATGTTAATACATATTAAAAAGCATACGAATTAGTTTACAAATTATTTCAAAATGGAGTCTTGCACACTCAGTACATTGGTGACAATCAACAAATAGGTTTGGAATATACCTTATTCAGTTCTGAAAAACAAACCTTATGTATTCTTAAGCTAATGTAACTTGGCTAATGGAAAAACAAACTCATCACAGGCTTTGCCATTACCAGAGTTTTAGATGAGCATGTTGTAATAACCCCATCCCAAAATCCTTGGATATGCGCCTGACAATAATCCTTGAAGACTCTTAGGAAATTGTGAATGGTAAATTTAATGAAACAAACTTGTGCTAGCATCCTGAATCCTCATAGCATGCCCAAAAGTGGAGGCTTTAAAACGGGGTATTGAGATTCTTTGAAAATTTAGTGCAGATCACCTAAGAAGGATATAAGATAGCAAATTATTTGACGAATCAAACTTTAATAAAATGATGTGACATAGAACTTGTCAGCAAATCCAAGTAGAAGATGTAAAGCCACACTTGGCAACCTGTTGGTTCCCAAATCAACAGATTGTAAAGTCCTAAGACTATGAAAAGGTTTATGATCAGGTTCAACAACTGACTTGGCCAATGAACGGGATTGATTGAAATAATCAATCTCTCTTGTACTTCTGGCTCCGCTAGACCAAGGCGGGTACACCTGTATTCTGATTTAGTAGATTAGGTCTTCTTGTAATCTATCTTCTATCTCTATCTCAGAATGACATGAACTTCTGAAATAGATCAATCTACAAGATTGCTTACTACTCTTACTCCTACTCCTACTCCTACTCTTCCTACTTTTAACTGATTGAATATAGGTTTAAATGATGTTAAATGACCAGTGCCTTTATCTTTCCTTTGGGCAACAAAGTCTATTCCTGTTGAGATCTTAATGTATTACCCTATGGGGCAATTTTTAAATCAGCAACTTGTGTAGATCTCTCAAAAGCTTATTTCTTCATACAAGATTAGATAATCTCTGCTACAACAACTTATCTGCTTGAACTTAACCTCTACTTGAGAAGACCAAGTAAATAAGTTGTATAAAGAAACTTTATTTCTCCAACTGATTCAAGATATCCTTGATATTTAAATCAATGTAACATAGATAAATTTCTTATATAAGAATATAAAACAGCATTCAATTACTTCAACTGAAAAACACAGAGCAACTAAACTCAAAAATAATCGACTGCCACCAAATATCAGAGAAAAGCACTCGTATTGTATTCTGGAAATATATTACAATTGATGATGATGATACTCCTTTTCACTCGGTCCTGATTTCCCTTTTATAAAATTTAGGGAGCACTTCAGACCGTTGTGACTTTTAATTACAAAATTAATTTATTTAGTTTTTTACTTATATGACAGACATAAAATGATTATGTTCTTTATCAATGATCCTCGGGTCTACGACATATTCGTCCAAATTGTATTTCTTTTTATATTCCCCTTTTGTAGTAACTGAAGACATGTGTCACCTTGTCACACACCCGATCCTTGAGAGCTCCCTTTCATGTCACAAAATCCTTTTGAATTTGACGCTTTATTGTTGGCAAGTTAGGGAAGATTTCAAACTTTCACACCTGCCATCTTGTTTGGGAGTTCGAACAGAAGCCCGGCTTGCCAACAATGTAGGATGTCGGGTAGTCGGGGCCAATTACAAACTTTCATATATACCCTTCAGTTCGGAAAGAAGCCCAAATATTCGACTATGTATGATGTTAGGTAGTTGGGGAACAATTATAACCTTCAAACTACTTTTACGTAGTTCAGGAGTTCGGACAAAAGCCCGACTTGCTGACAATGTTGGATGTCGGGTAGTTGGGGCCAATTATAACTTTCATACATGCCCTTCAGTTCGGAAAGAAGCCCGACTATCCAACTATGTATGATGTCGGGTAGTCGACAGGAAATTGAAACTTCTTAACCACTTTCATCCAATTCAAGAGTTCAGACAGAAGGCCGACTATTCGACTACACATAATCTTTATGCTTTTTCAATAAGCTTGTTCCTACTTAATGAGTCGTGCATCAAATCTGACTATGGGAAACTAGAAATGGACATGTGGACTTAAAAATATGAAATCACAGGATTGGAAAGAAAAGGGGGGCAAAATGAAAAGAAACCTAATCTATTGTTCATGGAAAAGAAATCTCTCTTCCTAAGAAAAGAAGTGTTTCAAGAATTGTCCATGCACTGGCAATTCTTGTGTTTCTCCTGACATATTCTGTAAGAAATATGAGTCTTCTCCTCCGTTACCTGTGATCACATATGGTCCAATCCATAACGCTTAGAATTTTCCATGCTTTCCATTATCTTGTTTTCTTACATTCCACATGAGGACCAATTCTCAATCTTGAAACTTCTTGTTTTGGGCTTTCTCATCATGCAGATACTTCACTTGTATCTTAGCATTTTCCTTTCGTGCTTCACTTCTAATTTCATCTAGTTCTGCAAGCAACTCAAATCGTTCTCTATAGGATCTAACATCTCTAATTCCTCATCCATTATGAATTTCTGAACTGGTAATAGGTTATCCAATGGCAATTTGGTCTTGTTTCCATAAACTAGTTCAAATGGGGATTTACCAGTGGATTTTTTAGTAGTAATTATGTCTGCCCATAATGCCAAACTTAGCTTTGAATCCCAGGCTCTCTTATTGTTGTCCAGAATTCTCCTTCTAATTTTCAAAATGTTTTTATTACTGGATTCTGCCTGCCCATTTCCCTGAAGATGGTATGGTGAAGCGTATGGTACCACAATACCATAATCTTCACAAATTGTTTTGAATTCCTTGGATCTGAAACACATACACCATTATTTGTGATTAATCTAATTGGTACTCCAAACCTAGTCATAATGTTTTCCATTAAAAAATTGACCTCTACTCTACTAGCAGTTTGCTTGGTACGGATTGCTTCCACCCATTTGGTGAAGTAATCTGTTGCCACTAAAATCCAACAATGTCCTCCACTTGACTTATTTGTGATTTCTCCTATAAAATCCAATCCCCACTGTTGAAAAGGTTCCTCCACCTGCATTAGTCTTAATGGCAGAGCTCCTTGGTATTTCGGCTTCCCTGAGAACTTTTGACAAGCCTCACATCTTCTGACATAGTTATAAGCATCATTAAAAACACAAGGCCAATAGTACTGCCTTGAGTATCTTGTGAGTTGTCATCTTGGTAGAAAAGTGTCCCCCACATACACAAGCATGCATTTCTTCCAAGACTCTCTTAGACTGCCGCTCATCCAAGCATAATAATAGCACTCCATCTCGATTTTTCCAGCATAAGTCCCCATCAATTATCACATATTTTGAGGCCTGCAATTTCAAGGCTTGGTTTTATTTTCATATAACCCTTCTGGATATCTCATGTGTTTCAAGTAATACATTTTGTCACAATACTAGGGAATTTCTTCAATACTGTAAACAACATTCTCCCATTCAACATTGTTTACTTGAACAACTTCTAAATTGGATTCAGCCATTAGTTTTGCCAACCCCTATCCTCTTACAAGTTTAGTAATTTGGATAGCTATGTTAAACTCTTGTACCTGGTTTATCCATCTGCATCTTCTGCCTGTGACCTCTGACTACCTGAATATATCTTTTACTGCTACATTTGGGATGTAGGCCACTATCTCTGCTCCTACCAAGTATGGCCTGAAATCTTCACTACCTTAACTAAGGCAAAAGCCTGTTTCTTATTGATGTCATACTTCAATTCTGCCCCTTGGAGTGACTTACTAAAGAATGTTATAGGTTGTTCATAACCTTCCTCATTTTTCTGTAACATAACTGCAACAATTGTGTGGAAGGAGGTGAAAGAAAAGATTCGAAACAACTTAGAGAAGTCTGGGGATTTCAATATTGGTGCCTCCTTGATAGCTCTTTTAATAGCTATAAAGGCATCTACGGCTTCAGCTATCCAGTCCAATTTAGCTCCCTTCTTCAGCATCTTAGATATTGGTTTCACTATCTCAGTAAAGTTTGATATAAACCTACTAACAAAGTTAATCTGTCCAAAGAAAGACTAGATCGCTTTTACTATTTTGGGAATGGGAATCTTGTCAATAGTCGCAACTCTTTCAAGGTCAATTCTCACACCCTCCTTAGACACTGTGTCCTAAAAGCTTTCCTTCAGTGACAATGAAGTGGCACTTATTTGGATTTAAGGAAATTCCGTACTCTAGTGCCTTAAGGAATATCTTTTCTAGATGAGCACAATGATCCTCTGCCTTTTTTGAATATGTAGTAAGATCATCTTGATAAACTACCAAGATGACGTCTATTAACTCTTTGAATACAACATCCATGGCCCTCTGAAAAGTGGCTCCAACATTTGTCAACCCAAATGGCATTCTAACATACACATATGTTCCCCAAGGTGTAGTAAAGGCAATTTTGTACTATTCAGATTCTTTAACCTTGACCTGACTATAACCAGAAAATCCATCCATCATGGATAAAAGCTCACATCTGGTAACCTTTTGTAGCAATGCATCCAAATTTGGTAATGGATAGTTGTCCTTAAGAGATGAGATGTTCAAATTTTTGAAACCAACACATAACCTGATATCTCCATTCTTCTTTTGTACAGGCACTAAGTTTGAAACCCAAGTGGAATGCCTTATAGGTTTGATTATTCCTCCATCTCTTAACTTCACGAGCTCTTCATGCATTTTCGGTGCCAAAGTTGGATTTATAGGTCTTTGCTTCTGCCTGAAAGGTTTAGCATCAGGCTTAAGTGGAATTTCATGGTGGAATAAATCCTCTCTATAAGTCTTGAGGTCATCATATGACCAAGCAAACACATGCCTATACTTTCTTAGTAGTGCTATCAACATTTCTCTCACCCTGGGAGAAAGATTTTTTACAATGTATACCTTTTTAGGGGCATTTTTTGTTCCAAGGTTAATTTCCTTTACATCTTCTTTGACTGGTGCATTTTTTTATCAACCTTATCATCTCTGTCAAAGACTCTCTTCAAAGCTACTTGGCCTCTAGGAATTTTATTTGTCTTTAGTTGCACCACCTCCTTTCTGAACATAGGCATTGAAATCTTTTTCTTGGGACTCATACTGGTTAACACAGTGTAGGAATTTTAATAAGTTAGAATCATCCTCAAAGACCTGCCAATTACATATATTATAAGGAATAGATTGCCTAGTTTTAACTTCAACCTCATAGATGCCACTTAAGGTCATATCATCTTGTTTTAGGGCAACATTTGCTAGAAAATCTGTCATTATTCTTTTTGATCTGTCAACCCAGTATATGAGAAAGTATCAAACAACTCAATGGCATCCCATGCTACATTCTTGTACTGTCTAAGTCTCTTATTTTTTGACGAGTATTTAGACCTCACTTGTGAGATTATTAATTCAGTCTCCCCATACATTGATCAACTTAATCCCATGTTTAATTGCCAAATTTAATCCAATTCGAAGGGCCTCATATTCAGCCACATTGTTTGTGCACTCGAATGACAATAAAAAGGAATATTTGAATGTTTTGCCAGTAGGAGAAATGAATACAACCCCAACAACATTCCCTTCTTTTCCACATGCTCCATCAAAAAACATTTGCCATACTTGATCATGGTTTTGTTGAGCATGTAAGTTGATCAATTCTGTGTTTTTTAATTCTGGTTTGGTAAGCTGAGCTGAAAAATTACCCATCCCAATGTCACAAAAACATGTCATTTGATTTGGGTCTATATTTTCTATGGTATATGATGCCCAAGGTTCTCTTTCAACCTTAACTTCCTTGCCATGTACTGGTATTGTTGCATATGATAGATCTAACTGAACATTACCCCCAACCAGTCCTGTCCATTGTCTAGAAAGAAGCATTCCATATTTAGGAGCCACATCAACCACAGTGATGTTTGTTTTATATGCAGCTTCAGGACATGAAGCAATCTTAATCTCCACATCTTTCATGATTCCAACTACTGGGAGTGATTTGTTGTCCATGGCATAGCACTTACCATAGGTCGTGTCTACCCATAGTCCAAGTTCCTTCATGACGTCAAAAGACATTATGTTGATTGCTGCCCCCAAATCAATCATACAATTTTTTACAAGTTTATTGTTTATCAATAGGGTCAAGTAGAATGGATCTACCTGTGATGGATTTTTTGTCAAAGTTATTCCCCTAAGTTGCCGATTCGGGTTCGGGGACGGATTCGGGCTCGCGAATCCAGTTCGTGGATTCGTGAAAAAAAAAATTGCCGTTTGGGTTCGTAGGGATTCGTGAGTATAT
>MU224390.1:1027580-1042263 GCA_018584345.1 Thuja plicata
TCTTTAATGACATCTGTCGAGTTCGATCCATTGGGCTTCGGAGTCAAGTAACTGCTTATGTTCAAACTTAGCCAACCTGCAAACAGCAGTTAACATGATCCACAACTGACTGCTTCCGGCGGAAAATACCAAATCTGCATCTCCATTGCGGGATTTGACATTATAGCTTCTTTGGCGGAAAATGGAAAATGAGCTTCTCCGGCGGAAAATTGGACTGAAGCTTCTCCTTGGCGGAAAATGAACAAGAGAGGTCATTTTCCGCTTTCTTTGTGGAAAACTCAAAAAGTGCTTCTCCTTGCGGAAAACTCAAAAAGTGCTTCTCCTCGCGGAAAATGAGAAAAGTGGTACTTAACTTAAAGCACATGCTTTATTTGATCTCTTAAAACAATAATATAATATTCTCTTTAATACATCGGGCCCACCTTACTATAACTAAGCTTGCGGAAAATCACTTGAGAGGTGCGATTCCCGCACAATGCAAAGTTCTACCTTTGCGGAAAATCACCTGAGAGGTGCGATTCCCGCACAATGCAAAGTTCTACTTTGCGGAAAATCGCTTTCTTAGGTAGAATTCCACCGTGGAGAAGATTATTTCTGAAATCCCGCCGAGCTCGTTCTCGCTCATCTCTTAACCAAATTGCTCGCCATTTGTTGCATTAGGATCGTTGAGGCCTGTAGAATCGATCCATACCAGTCTTCGATCTCTGCCTGAGAAAGAACATCAATTGGAGCACAAATCTTTGCCGGGTTAGGATCTACAACCTACCCAAAATAATGAGACTTCAGAACAACCCGCCCGGCTAAGAGAAGGAAAGGCAATGACAGGGAAACCCGACAAAGATAGCCTACCTAAGAAAGACTTAGACTTAGACTCAGACTGACCAGACATGACTCCGAAATCCTCCACTTTGACAGCATGGGTACAGGATGAAAAGTGGGGCAACATGTAGATTATGGGGTGATGCTATGGTGAAATTTTTCAGTCTTTTTCATAAAATGTAATGCTTATTATATAATATTAACAAAATAATCTTTTACCGACCAAAAAAATAAATCGATTTCTATATATATATATAGTCACCCTTTTCAATAATGTCAACAATAGAAATATGATGAGTTTGAAAAATGATTTAAATCACCCTTCTTTTATGCTGGAATTATATGAACATTTTATTACTTAATCAAAGTGATCAAAACTTTGAAAAACTGAGATACCCCTTATATGTCAAGATATTAGTCGCGTCCCTTGTGGGCCCGGCTAATTTGTTTTTCATTCTCCAACAACTGGCTATTTAATTTTTTCAACTTGGTACTGAGAGTGGTCTGGAGTGAGTGACTTCCACTGATAAGAGCAGCGCCGACATTGACAGGATTTTTATCAACAATGGATTGTTTTAGATCTCTTAATTTGACCCAACAAAGTACATCAGTGATTCTGCATAAAACTCGTATTGCATTGGATTTGAACATATCTATCCAGCTATTCATGTCTTTCATCAATGAACTTGTAACAATAATAGCCTCATCAGCCAAAAGAGAAAACTCCTTGATGATCAATTAAACCATTCTTCTAAAACCAGCATCCTTAGACTGGAAAAGTTTGGTGACAGCAAAGAAAACTTCGATAGCTTCAGCTTTTGTAAAGGTTTCTCCCTAGTTGATCAAATACAAAAACTTGGTGATGACCAGTGCACAACATCTTGGAAAGTGGCTATTTGAAGGATTTTCAATATTGCTTTCATTTTAGGAAACACTAAATTTTGCAAAAATTTAGGGTTCCAACACCTAGAGAGGCAAAACCAGGAGGACCATTTAATGTTCTTTGCCTGCTAAGATTGTGATGAGATTCTTCCCATTGGTTCTTATGCACTCTCTCACTATAAGCTTTGCTTGCGTGAGTCAGGCTCATTTCTTCCTCTGTTATTTTCTGAGCATTTTGTTCATCCCGTATGGGAAAACCATCTTCATCATTAAAGAACTTGTACTGTCCATTTTCTCTGTCATGAAACCTTCTTTCCTTTTCAAATCCCATTGGGTTGTTTTTTGGACTGCAGTCTTTTGTTTTCTTCTTGAGTAGTCCAGTATCTTGCAAATGTTGTCAGATTATGAAGATACTGGACTACTCAAGAAGAATTTGCAAAGGTACATATAAGTGCTGAAATTGAATGGGCATATTAAGTTTTTGCCAAAATTTAGGGTGCTAACACAACCTTTGCTTAATTGCTAACTAATTTAAAGGTGTATAAAATGTGGTTTCATCAATTGCTGAATATGTGCAAAATAGGATAACTGAGATGCCATGGAATGAGAATTTGAAGCCATCCTCTCAGCATTTAAGACATTGTTATTGATAAGTAGGAGGTGTTTCTACACAGTGTCGAGTTATGATATTAATATCAGGATTCAACAGCATAGTTTTTTAGTCCCATATAGAGGCTCATACAAACTCATCGCTCAATTAGAATGGATGGCCCACTAAAAACTCATTAAATTTTTTATTATTTAGGTTGCATACATACTCCTACAGTGTAAAGATGTGAATTCCATCAAAATAAAATAACTAAAATCACTGTCGAAAAAGTGCATCCTTGACCAGTGGCATTTCATTTTATTCCCATCATAGTTATTATAGAAAACCTTTTTACCAATTAAAATAACTAAACTCAACAGTACTATCTGTAATCTGCCACAAGAAAGTATAGCAAAATAAACTTACTAACTGAAATATAAAATTGGGTGCATTTTTACTGGTTTCAAAGTAAACACGTTCTTAGAGATAAAAACTCTTAGCTCTGTAGCTTCCCATGGATAAAAAGAGAGAATCAAGCACTGTCCAGACATTTCCAAACTATAATCTAATTTAACTAGTTCAGATTCATGTTATACCTTTTGAAAAAACGGACATGTTAAAGAAACATCATTTTGACTGAGACATTTCCAAACTATAATCTAATTTAACTAGTTCAGATTCATGTTATACCTTTTGAAAAAACGGACATGTTAAAGAAACATCATTTTGACTGCAATATTAATATAGATCAAGCCTTTATTTCAGTGTGAAGTGCATTACATCACCAATGTCACACGGAATGAGTTTGCCCAGTCATTCCATTTCACACAAACACAGAAAAACCCCAAAAACTTTCTTTTTTCACACAGAATGAGTTTGCCCAGTCATTCCATTTCGCACAAACACAGAAAAACCCCAAAAACCTTCTCACATAGAAAGAAGAGAACACTAAGAGAAATCAATATAGAAAGAACACACTAGGAGGCATATTAATTTCTAGTAACCCTAAGGGCAACAACAACACAGTACATCGAGGCAGCACTCACAAGTCTCGTAACAGCAAAAACAGCAGCACAAGGTGAACAAACTGCAATACAATCAATCCATACAAACATATTAGCATTAAGATCAACATTGCGAATATGCCAATACTACGGAAAATTTGAGAAAATGTATTATTACAAACCATTAGGTTTTACTGTAACAAAATGAAGAAAAGAGTAATAAATACCAGGCGTAAAGACAGCCTTTCTCTTCATGCCGCCTCTGAACATGTTCGGAGTAAGACATTTGCTGAACGTATGGAATATACATCTTCACCTAGAAATTTTTTACAAACCCTAATTGTATTACAGAGCACCATAAAGGAGTATCAATGTGAATAAAGAAGAACCCCGATTAAAATAGAAAGCTTGCGCACTAACCTTGATTGCTTAATTCCAATTTTCTGATACCCTAAAATTTCAATGCCATTACAGAGGGGAAGGCGGCAATTTATAACTTCGGGGATTCGTAATCCGTTACCACCATGCCTCACGTGTCCTCTGCCATCCTTCATTTAATCATTTACTAATTGTGAATTGTTTTGGCTTATTATTGTTTTGGCTATTGCTTAAATTGTCTACTGTTCTTTTATTAGTTGCAGGTGAATCAGGTATTGAATCCATCGAAATTTGGAATGAAACAGTTTTGATCGAATATATTAAATTTTGGATTTTTGCAATTTTTATCAAATTTATAAATAGCTAATTGAAATGGTTTCATTCAGTTTCTACGCTTGTTTTCAAATAATTTCATGGAATTTTCCATTTCTTATTCAATGTTGTGTCAGAAATAGATGGTGTAGACGTTTGAATTGCCTGCGTCAATGGCTTCAAATACAAATAACTAGTGTGAACTTTTGAACTGTCTTCATAAATGGCTCTCAAGACGATCATGTGCAGACATAAATAGTTTTAAAGAATATCACGTGCTTATATAGTTTTAAATAATATCATGTGCTTAGGTAATATATAGTTTTATAGAATATCATGTGCTTAGGTAATAAGCCTCGCTGCATTTTTTTTTATAACCTTATTATGGACTAATCCACTGAATATTTATGTCTACATTAGTTTATATCAGTCACCTTTAGTTGTTAGAGTGTTGATTGAACAATTAAATTTATTTTAAGAAAGTTAGTTTTCAAAAATAATATATTTTTTCAATAGGTCTTTGGTCTAACATCAAATCTTGTTGAGTGCAAGGTCTGATATCATAAGAGATGAGGGTAGGTGAATTTGGCTCATTTATTTTTTATAAATTCTACATTCTTGTTTTTTTTCTCTATCTTAATTATGATATGATGTTGAAATTTGAATTTCTCTTGACACTCCTTACAATCAAGCCTCAAAATTTACTCCCTCCTACATTGCGTGACCTTTTTTCCCTCTTCATTCCCTTCTTACCCCATCCCAATCCTCCTATCTCTCCCCCTCTCTTCTCTCTTTATCTCCCTTTTTTAGAACTAAGACCTTGACCCCTTGTGTTTTCTCACATTTTATTTCTTTATTTTTTTATTCTTATCACATAAACGGGATTTCCTTGTTTTCTTCCTCCTCTTCATTTTCTTTCTCATTGTCTCTTAAGCTTTATTCATAGTATTAAATAATAAATCTATGTATTTAAATCTATAAATTTATATTTATAATACATATATAAGAATAAATTTGTGTGTATGTATGTAAATAATTTTCTCTATAAACATTTGTTTTTATATTTATATAAATATTCTATGATATTTATGTTTACATTTAGTTTTATTTATATATTTATATTCATATATTCATCATTTTTCTACAAATACAAATATGTCTCAGAGTCTTATAAATATTGTAAAGACATGTGAAAAGATAAAACAACAATTTTCCTAATTGATTCCAAAAGAACCAAACATATAATGAAATAGAACTAATAATTGTACATATATTTTATAATGAACACCTCATATACAAGGAAAATATTACAATAACTCAGACTATAAGGTCGATTATAAATAAGATTATCAACACTATGTTGATTTGAAGTCAACTTAAGGTTACTAACTCTCTTGACTTCTTTATTCTGAGGCAATAACATGAGTGTGGTGCTTATCCACCCAACCACAAAACATAAACTTGCTCAATGTTCTATGTCAAAAGAATTCCTGACCTTGCATGAAGTACCTAGCAATCTAGAATCAACGAGTGGGATGAAATTTGGTGCAACATGATATCTCTAACATACATTTCACATAAAAGAAAATGCTACATATATTCTAGTATAATGCATTCATGCTTAAGGATAAGCCCAAACATGCTTTTGTCAATATTCCACTTACAAACTAACATATTTTATTGATTAAAATTTATAATTTATTACAATGGTACTTGAAAAAACAAATCTATCAATTTTCCTTCACTTTCTCTTAATGTCATACAACTCTTTCTCTTTGTTCTCTCTTTTGATATGTCAATCCCGAATAATCTTATTTTCCTTTGTTTTTTCATGTGCTCACTCATAAAATTATGTGCTCAATATAACTTCCTGCCATGTCTTCATAGTATCTTGCTTTACTCTGAACTTTTAATTTTTCTTTTAACTTTATCCTCTCCCACTTGCATCCTATCCTCTTGTTCATCTCTAAACTTATACCTCCATACTAACTACACATTCATTCTTTTTCCTCATTCAATTCAACTTTCTTATTTTGCTTCTTTAAAAAAAAAATTGCAACTTCATCTCTTTGTTCTACAGCCTCTTCCTTTTCCCTGTGCATTCTTTCCCAATCTATCATTCCATGCATTTTACTTTCTCCTCTTTTCTCTGCATGTGTCAAAATATTCATCTTTCTCTACCAAATTTACCATGCCTCCTTCACCATATGCTTCATCTTAATTTTTCTTATGCAACCTCTACTCTTTTCCTTCACATGCCCTCTTCTCCCAATTATTATTTGTGTTTAGTCTTCTCTCTTCAACGTTGTTTCTCCCCTTTCTTCTTTGTATTGGAATTGCCTTTTCAAAATAGAATTACAAACATTTTTATTTTATCTTCCAATGTGGTGCCTCCACAATTCACATTCAAACTACCACACATGAGGACAAATCCATTTGTCTTATCTCCTCGTCCACAAATGAAAATAACATGTTAGAGAACTTGAGGCATTTATAAAATTATTTACTAGGACCTTTAATTTCTTTTTCACTTAAGCTAAACTTAGGTGCTCTATTTTATCTAGGTGTTATTCTTTTTTGGCTTGCATTCACTTAGAGGCACTTCTAGCTAGCTTTTTTTTTTTAAAAAAAAATCCCGAGTTCAATTAGAGGTACTTCTAGTTGGGTTTTTTAGCTTATAGTTGAGCTTAATTTAGATCCTACTTTGCATTGCTTTAGTTCTCCTAAATTTAGGATTAGGGCATCTCTTACTTTCTATAAAGCAAGTATTCATTGTAATTGTATCTCGAGCCAATATTATTTGTGCAATTAATGCAAAATTATAGGTTTTCTATAGAGAATATTATATTTATTTCACCTCTTTTTTGTGATAGATATTATGCTTGCAAATGATTCTTGGCTCCTGTAGTTATTTCATCAACTCGCACATGGTATCAAAGCTCTAGATTTGTCAAGTTTCTATCCTCATGCTTAAGGGATCAAACCTTAAGTGAATTGTATATGCACATTGGGCTCAAACAAAGGTTTCCATTGTGTGTGCAATATTGATAAACCCTAAGATCAGTTGTCATTTCATTAAAATTTGAGCAGTAGAAAATTTGGGTTAAATTGGTTGAGGGCACAAAATGGAGGCAAAATGTAGGGGTAGCTAAAAAAAATGGGCATTTTTGAGCAAAATAGAGGTCACCATCACACTAAAAAATCCCAAAAACCCTAAAATCACATGTCAATTATGTTATCCTTGATTTTAGCTTGGCAAAAATCATGGGATAATCCTACAAAATATCTATATTTTATGGCTTGTGCCCTTTAGACAAACATTTTGAATTCATTTCATTTCTGCGAGTTATAAAATTTCTCACCTTGGAAAATATGGGTTTTAATCTCGATACCACAAGTTTCCATTGCATATGGTTACAATTCAGGTTTTAAAACCCGAATCACAAGTTTACCATTGCATTGACATATGTAGTTGAGGTTCTAAACCTCATTTGCAAGCTTTACAAATGGCTAAGTGTGGATTGGGTTCTAAAAATGAACAAACATGTCTTCACACCATATAGATGTAGTCGGGTTTCTAAAACCCGACCTACATATACTTAGCCCCCTTCATATGTCATCGAATTTCTAAGACCTAATGAGAAGTCCTCTATGCACTCAAGTGTTAGTCAGTTTTTGAAACCCAAACAAAACATTTACCAATATGATTCCTTGCATCACTCCTTGCAATTGGGTTTTCAAACCCTAATTACAATGTAGCTTCCCCTTGCATTCATGTGCAGTTAGATCTTCAAAACCCGATTATGTGTCATTTGCCTATCATTATTACAATCAATTTTTTTAAAACACAATTGTACTTTTGACCTTTTACATGTTTAGCCACATGCGGTTGGGTTTTTAACACCTGACAACATATAAAATTCCTTTCTCACCTGTAATTAGGTTTTTGAAACCCAATTATATGTCAAACCTTTGCACTTTCACTCACATTTCAGGTTTTAAAATCTAAATTACATTTGCCTTTAAACTTGGTCAATTTTGACTGTTCCTTTGTATTTTTGGATTTTTCCTCCCTCTATACATGATTCTTGTCACAGATTTTACAACTCTAGGAAATCTTCTAGAACCATTGCTACAACTTGATTTTGGATGCCATCATCCCTGTACCAAGACTAGATGACTCTGAGGTACGAGTTATTGAGTGAAGATATAAAGACTCCATTGGCGAAGCATGTTGGCAACAAGTTGTATCTCTAGACACTTAGTATATTTTTAGTCGTGCATTATATAATTTAGTTTCAACATATTACAGGTAAAATATAAAAATGTAATTACATGTGATCACATAACAAGTCAAAATAGTTTAGGATTGTAATGTGGAATAAGTCAAAGTTAGTTGTATCTCTCCCTTCTTTTTCTCATAACCCCTCATCTATAAATATGAGAGTGCTCATTGTAAATAACCGTCTTTTGGTAATGCAACGAAACTCTACCAATTTGGGGAAGCAATCTAAAAATTTGACTTTAAGGTGTAAATCAAATGCTTTCAATCATTTTGTTGGAAAAAGTTGTTATGTGACAACATTATTCATAATTGATTGTGAGTATTGTGGTGTAATCTAAAAGAGATTTAAACCCAATCATGTAGTCTTTGAGCTGCTTATTGTGTTTGAAGTTAATGTTTATATGTCCAAGCTAAGAGATAACTTGTAGTATCTGTGTGTTTTTTTTAAATCTTATATATTTGTTTCATTAAGGTGTAGTGTATGTTGAATTCTTTGAGCTACACGTATATTCTCTCTTTGTTCTTGAATTTACATAAGAAGTCATGGAAAGACTTTGAGCTTTTGTGAGATTCTTGGTTACTAACTCTTTTAGATTATACTTGAGAGATTGTTGTAAGAAAGGATCATGTATACTGAAGAAAGAGAATATAATGAATGAAAGAACACCTATTCCAAAGAAGAGAATATGGTGTAGGTAACACCCTATTGATTATCTTAGTGTACATAATCTTAGATCCAAGTTAAGTGTTAGTTGTTTTCAATTAAAAAAAGGGGGGGAACCTCCCCTTACAAATAGGAGAGACTATTGTAATAGGGGTAAGATAGTCAAATTAGTATTTCTACAACAACATAGATGAGATCCAACCACAAGATCTAGATTATTGCAAAAATGTACTCCTATTCAAGAGAGAAATGACATAATTCATTGCATAAGATAAATAATTCAAATGAATATGTAAGCATCAAACCAATAAGTCCTCCCTTTTCTTTTCTCCTTCTCTTTGCAATTGTAAGATCTCAGATTTGCTCCGATTATGATAACATGAGAAATAAAAAAATGTGGTCCTAAATGATGAAGAATTACCTCATTATATAGACTTTCCTTTGGATTTCAATAGATAGTTCTGATTGATTGATAATGAATAGCTAAGACTTATTTAGACTAGACTTGATTGAATAGATTACTCAAACTAATTAAGAGTTAATTGGTTGCATGTCAGAGTTGATTGATCAGAAGACTAAATAGATTGACCAGTTAAGAAAAATGATTGACCAATGAATTGAATTGATTGAAGAGATGATTGATTTGATTGATTAGTCAGAAAAATTGATTGGACTGATGCCATAATCGATAGATTAGTCAGACTGAAAGTTAGTATTAGTCATGGAGGTGGAACTACAAGAATAATAATCATTAAATAATTTCAAATTTTATTTAATTATGCATGATTATGAATAAATAAATTGCATAATTTAGTTATTTTGAGAAGACTTAGTTAACATCGCGGAAGTGGAATAATTAAATAAAACAATTATTTTATTAAATTATAGAAGACATAATTAGTAAATTAAATAATTTAAATAATTATTTAATTGTGATGACAAGAATGATAAATATTAGTTTAATTATATAATAAGAATTATTCAATTAAAGTTAGAGAAAAGACATTAATTAAATAATAAAATTAATATTAAAAAGATTTATTAGACAAAATTAGACAAAATTTGAAAGATTAATGAAGTGGACGTTAAATAATTAAAATCATTCAATTTTTGATTTTGGATGGAAAAGACAAATTTGAAATTAAATTAGAAGAATAACACAAATTAATTAAATAATTAATATTATTTAATTAATTAATACAAAAATTAGTGTCAATATCACTCAAAGGTGATGGGATAATTTTAGGTGTCTACATTTTGCCCCTCTTTGAGTCAATACATTTTCGGGCGTTGTTGCAAAGAGTAATTAGTGAAAATTATGCCCTGGTATGCCCCCAACGAGATCATGATACCGACTAGGTAATATGTTTGCCCCTCAAAAAAATGAGCAAAAAATATGATGGAGGGTTCAATTTGTTGAAAAAGTGATTAGGATCCCAATGCAACAAACATATCAAAAAACAAAGGTGTTAGGCAAAAGTTATGGGTTGTGAAAGGTGAAAGACTACATAGATAGTTCAAATAGGAGGGGTTGCACGTCCATTGAGGAGGGATAGAGGGGGTATAAATAGGTCCTACAGGTGCTTTCTAAAGTCATTTTCACTCTTGGGCTTTGGAAAACTAGTAGAGAAGAGAAGATCTCAGAGCCTGTTTGGGTACTGGAATACCATATCCTGGATATGGTAAATACAGGAAGATGCTGCAAATTCAGGAAGATCCTTATCCTCAAAATGAAATCCGGAATATGGACCGACCTGTTTGGTTCACCCGGAAGATGAATGAGAAGATGCACAAGGAATTTCAATTCTTTATTTTTTAATTTCTGTGAATATGGTGTGTATATATACACACATGCACACATGTGTATATATACACACATGTATGTATGTATACACACACACATATATGTGTGTGTGTGTATATACATGTGTGTATATACACACATGTATACACATATACATACATGTGTGTGTATACACACATATACACACATACACACATATGTGTGTGTGCATCCATGTATACACATATACATACATGTGTATATATACACACATGTGTGTATACACATATACACACATTTGTGTATATATACACATATACACATATGTGTATATATACACACATACATGTGTGTGTATATATGCACATATACACACCATACATATACACATACAAGTGTGTATCCATGTATACACATATAGACACATGTGTATATATATACACACATACACACATTTGTGTATATTTAAACACATATACACATGTGTGTATATATATACATATATACATATATACACATACATATGTGTGTGTATATACCCACATATACACACACCATACATGTGTGTATATATACACATATATACACACATACATGTGTGTATATATGCACATATATTTATATATACACATACAAGTGTGTATCCATGTATACACATACACACATGTGTATATATATACACACATACACACATGTGTGTGTATACACATATACACACATTTGTGTATATATACACACATATGTGTATACACACACACACACACATATATATATAGTCGCGGATCCCACGAAATATTAAATTTGCTTTTGTAAAAATTGGAATTGGAATTTGAAATTCCAATTCCACCTATTTAGGTGGAAGATGATATTCCCATTTTGGGGGCAAAATGAGAATTTCGAAATTCCAATTCCATTTTTTTTCCATGGACCCAAACTTGGAATTTGGCATTATCCAGAATTAGATAATGCCAATTCCAGTCCAATTCCTGCCCCCAGACGGGCCCTAAGTGAGTTTGAGGAGTAATGACAAGCTACGAGGATGACATTCACATTGCGAGCGGGCTAGGACATACTGATGGCTAGAGGGTGCTTCGACATTCGTTAGTATGCATTTATTTTCTTGATTTTTGTGCATTTAGGTAGGTAGGTTGTAGGTCAAAACATAGCATGCGCCACAAGTGTGGATCACATCACCACAAGTGCCAACAAATCGACATATGTGTGTTAGATAGGTTAGGCATTTGTGGTTTATAATTGAGTCACAACTAATTTTTATGCCACACAAGTGCTAGGTAGATGCAATGCAAGTGCAATATTTAAGTGATGCGCTATTTATGTATATGGTACACATGTACAAAAGGGATAAGACACAAGTGTCTAGTGGAAGCGACACAATCGCCTTGTATTATTGGACATTGTTATTTGATATTTGCAATGCATGTAGGCATTCAATATGATGCAATTGCTTTATTTGGTATGAATATGTGAATGGGTAATGCATGTAGACATGTGACTGAATAAGATGGCATGGTATTTTGTTTAGCACTCCATATTTGACTAATTTAGCTTATTGCATCTACATTTGTAGATTAGAGATGATGTGTTGATTACTCAGGAGAATCATCCCGATATGCTTGCCTATAGACACAACTTGGATCGAGAGGAGCAGGACCACTTAGAGAGGGTAGGTTTATTGTATGTGCCCTATATGCTCGAGATTAGGGCTAATAGGGGGCTTATTACTGCATTATGTGAGAGGTGACACTTAGAGACCTCATCTTTCCACTTACTGACTAGGGAGTGCAACGTGACTCTAGAGGATGTATACCAAATTCTAAGGCTTCCTATCCGGGGTGAGAGAGTGGTATATGTACCATGGGCAGGTCATAGGACATTCAGTGAGATATTTGATATAATAGAGACTAAGCTAGTGATCAAACACTATGAGATTAGGTGGAGGGACATTGCGACTAGCCATGAGGACTTCTATGGACTTCTATGTGGGTTAGTAGCAGGGGTGATAACACTAGATAGGATAGGACATTGATTTCCTTTAGGTTGGGGGGAGGTGGCGGTAGGTATGTGGGAGACTTTTAGGGTGTATGAATGGGGTTTGTATGTTTTGGTGAAGTATTTTCAGATGCATGATATAAAAAACCATGGGGCACATTCATTAGGATGGAGAGTGACCTTATTACAGGTTTGGGCTTGGGAGCACATAATTGTGTGCCAGCTTATTTTGAATAGACAAGCAATTCAACCAGGACAACCCTACACTTATTATTATGAGGCAGTTTTCCACAGACATGTGGGACAAAATAGATATTGGCACTAATAATTAGATACATTGAGGGAGTTCACATGGCGAACATACATAGGTTGTGCAGTGTGGGATGGAGAGGAAAACCACCTACAAATTTGCATATATGAGAGATACTTGATTGGGAGGACTACACTGTCATAGAGGATCATTGAGATTCAATTGCTAGACAGGGTACCGAGATAGTTTGGAGAGAGACAAGGGGGTTCATATTGGTTCAACTCAGTTTTCTCGATGTAGTAGGTATGTGAGAGGATGAGGACCAATGATCCCTATTGATATAGTAGTGGAACAATTTGGCATGTTAGCATCATTATAGTGGGAATAAAATCACAGACAATAGATGCAAAGGGACTACTTGATTATGAAGACAATCATGGAGGAGGTGAGAGATAAAAAAACATAGGGGTGGTAGAGATGGGGGACGAGGCTAAAGTGAACGGGTTAGAGGAGACAAAGATGGATGACAGGGTCGAGGAGGTAGAGATGGAGGACAATGACGAGATGATAGGGATGCCAAAGATGATGGAGGATAGGATAGAGGTGGAGGTACAATTGTAGTAGGTGCCCCAATGGTTTCCCCCAATAGAGGGAGAAGATGAGGGCATGGACATTGGATGTGAGGAGATATGAGGAGAGGAACCGATGGAGGAGGAGGAGGTAGACGTGACAAGGAGCAACTCAAAGAGCGAGACTAGCTCTGATGAGTCTAGCTCATCATCAGAGGGTGAGGAGGAGAATGAAGAGGAGATGGATGAGGAGGATGAGACTGACATGATGGATTTAGCTATGGGGGGCTTTGAGGAGAGTAGATCTGTAGTGTAGGACATTTATCATGGATAGGATGTGGGACAAATCCTAGATACTAGATTGTTGACTACCCAAATATCCACTATTTGAGAGCATATAAGATCACTACAAAAGTGAATAAAGGCCGCAGAGAGGAGGATTGCATAGGAAAAGGCTAGGGAAGTGGTGACAGAGGGTAGAGTTGCAATATATTATTCTAAGAGACATTGTTTGACTAAGAGAGTGCCAATTTTGGAGGGGAGGATAACCAAGATGGAGAGGGAGAGAGAGGATTTGAGGGAAGAGGTATAGGTAGTGGAGAATAGGGCACATGTTGTGGAGGCAAGGGGGAGACAAGAAAATAAGGATGTATGTGCCTTTATTGATGGAGTATATGATTTGACCCTCCAGGTGGCGATAGACTGGATGTATCATGTAGGTAGAGAGGCAGGCATGCAGATACAATATTGGCAGGGGCATTATGAGAGTGTAGTTCCCTCAGTGTAGAGGGTTCCTAGTTACACAACTTATCAATGATCATAGTGATCATAGAGATTACAAGGCTATGTGATAGTTACACAACCACCAAGGCCACCACTAATAGATGCTAGTACACCTACTACTTAGGCTGAGGTAGGACCTTTCATAGCTCTTCAGTCTAGGCCCACGAGCTTAGAGGGAAGATGTAGTACTAGTTGATTTTGATTGTGTTGTAGACATCTTTTATACATATATTTTGTGAGCTTACGAGCTCTTGTTAGACATACATTATGACATTGTTGTATTTTGACACATTTTGAGTTATATATATATGTGTGTGTGTGTGTGTGTACACACACACAGATATATATATATATA
>MU224390.1:1047404-1059890 GCA_018584345.1 Thuja plicata
GGTATTGAAATTATAGAGGGGGTCTATTCTCTGTGATTTTAATTTCTATGAAATTATTTTGCAAAAATAACAGATCTCTTCAAACTGGTCTTTTATGATAAAATGGGTCCCTAGGGCACAAATTAAGAAATTATGATCTAAATTTTTTTTCGTACGTACCCTTTGACATAAGAAAGCTACAGTCCAAAATTTAGATTTTTCTAATTGTCTTACGACTTTTTATAATTTTTTAATGATATTTCATAAAAAAATAATTTTGGACACAAATCACCATTTCTTATCAAAAAAGTTACATTTTTGGAAAGGTCTTGAAATTATACAGGGATTTTGTTCTCTGTTATTTTTTTTTTTCTGAGGAATATTTTCAAAAAAAAAGAAAGATCTTTGAAAATGTTTTCTTTTTGTATGTTCTTTCTTGATTTCTTGGGATTGAGAAAATGACTAATGGCCAAGAGGATAATTAGACGCATAACAGGTGCTAAGAGCATTAAGAACTGTTAGAAGGAGAACCATCAACTATTTATCACAACAAAGGGCTATTCTCACAATCATAGCTAACGGTCAAAGTGAAGCAAACACGAGGTACATTGATTCAATTAAGAGATTCACAGGTAAGTATAAAGTCACCATTAATTTCAGCAGTCTCAACAATCACAGAGTTTCCAGATATTTTGCTATTTTGGATTGAAAGCTTTCATTTCTGAAGATACTAAACACTTTCTTTGACAGGTACAAATCGAGGAGGCAAGATAACATTACAACTTAAAATTCATTCACTTGTCTATTTGGGTTTAAAAAGAACAGTGTTTGTCACACAACTTACATCTCACATTTCAAAATTGGGCTTAAAATTGACGTGGGGACTAAAATTGAACAAGGCAAAGAATTTCTCGATTTGGTGCATTAAAATTGAACAAGAAATCAACACCTACTTTTGGGCTTAAAATTGAACACTTGTGCTTGTATGGTGGTGTAGCTTAGTTCACATTTCAAACTTTTGGAGCTTAATTGATTTACCCTGTGCTTGGAGTTTTGGGTGCACTTGCACAAACTGTTTAGATTACAAACTTTTTCATTTTTTTAGAAAGGCCTATTTGGGGAATGTGCTTCTTCCTCGGAGGACGACCTTAAACCGGTAATCCTTCCGATCGGTATATAAACAAGGCGCGAACCAAAGTTCCATCTTATCTAGCCATGCTCGGGCGAGGCGTGTTGATAATAGTCTAGACCGGGTGAATATCCCTAAGGAGCCAGTATGGTCAACTAGGCTCTTAAGTGAGTCACGCACGTACAAACCGATTGGAGAGACACCAGGGACCCTTACTACAACCTTGATTAATTAGAGGCCAACCTGTTTTACCTCCGAACAGTTACCTTATTATAGTGCAAGGGGTTGCAAAATTTTCCCCCAAGATTCCCAACATATGTGTCCCATGGTATTTGTGTAGTGAAAGAGATCTTCACTTCATGGCAACAATACCTGGAAACGGAAAAAACACGGGCACCTAAGTTGTGGACCTTCGTGTCCTAGTAGCGTGACAATTGTTGTGTGAGCTAACGGACATTCAAGCATTGTGCCTATAACATTGTATTCTGAAGCCATTGACCTAGATTAATCTGATTGTTCATTGTTGAGATCTCGTGATAACCTTGCAACTTGAAAAAGTTGTAGAACATACACAATTTCAGTCTTCATTTCTCAAAACACAGTGTTTATTGTGCTTGTTCCTTTGATCAGTCTCTGAAAACGCAAAAAAAAACATCCAAACTGTCAAAACGAGTCAAAAGTGTTAAAGTCTAGGGTTATCAACGTCAACTGTCTTGCAAATCAGAAGCATTGTTCCAAAAAAATTCAAAAATATCAAGCAGTGATCCTTATCCTCTAGTCTTTTTTAGACTATACCTCATCTACTGCAATTGACCAGTCATTTTATCGCAATTGATAAAATTGTACCGCATATTGACCAGATATACTATATTCCTATTTTAACCTAAAACCTTGAAAGAATTCATCATTTGGTGTCCAAAACTAGTGTCTATCCCAGGAAAATGCAAAGAACATTGTGTGAATCTCTAAACATTAAAGTTTACCCTTTCTTTGTAAAAGCATGATTATTGTCAAAAACATAGTTAGTTCGAAAGCTCAGACTTGAAATACCTTGATCTCATCATTTCAAATATCATCATCTTTTTCAAAGTGACTTTGTCTAAGACAAAGGTCGGAAAATCCTATCTTTTTATCATCACAAACTTTGAGATCAAGTTATATCAAAATCTGTCCTTAGAATTACCTTTGTCCAAAACATAATTCAGACTTTTCCTCAGAAAGGATCTTCTTCTTTGTTTGCTTTATATCGCTTGTTTTAGTTACAAAACCTGGACAACACTATGTCTCAAACATCTCATGACGGACCTTACACAAGGTCTAAGGCTAGAACTCAACCTGATGAGTCATATATCAACCGTTTCCCCGCTTGGGAGACAAAACACGAGAATGATCCCTTTGCGAATACTAGTCCTGCTCTATTCATTGAACAACCCCGTGGGGCATCCTTTTTTCAAGATATCACAGAGGAAGAACTAGAAGATGTGGAGAAAGATGCTTACTCCATGAAAGTAGTTGACGTTGTTGTAGAGAGGAACCCTGAACGTTACTTAGCCATGCTAATAAAGAAGGGAGTCAAACTCCCCGCTGAATTCAGTGTATTGACTATATGGCCCAAAAACCCTCTCGCAGGTCAAAGCACTACTCAACCACCTCAGATGCTACCTATTGTGTCTCCAATCTTTCCACCTTTGATCTTACCTACATCAGCACAGACTATATCCAGTCAAACTAAGGACCCAAACCAAGCCAGCACATCATCCACTCAAAGCATGACAGGCTTGCAACTAAGTGCACCCATGGTCACTAGTATGCCTCCACCTTTGGTCTCATGGCCAGGACAATCAAGCTCTCATGCTATGTCTTCCATCCCACCAAACACTAATTGTTTTGAAACTATGTCGTTGCTGCAATCCATTCACACTAGTCTTGGGATCAACACCTCATGCCTGCAAGGATCCATCTCTGCAGGACCTATTTACAGTCAAGGCCCACCCAAGGATACATCTTTACCCATCATGACACCAATTCAACCTTTGAAACAACAAACCCAGCTTCAGTTTCCTCAGTTCCAACCCTCGCAACAGCAACCCCAGCTTCAGTTGCCTCAGTTCCAACCCCCGCAACAGCAACCCCAACATCATTTGCCTCAGTTTCAACCCCCGCAACAACAACCCCAACTTCAGTTGCCTCAAATCCAACCTCAGCGACAATAACCCCAGTTTCAACCCCAACCTTAGCAGCAACAATACCAACCCCAACAGTATCAACCTCAGTTTCAATCACAACAGCAAGCGCATCAAAACCCACCATGGGTTACTCATGTCCCTCCAGTTACAAATCACTCGGTGGGGAATCAATATCAAGTCCCTAGGATGAAATCCTATGTTCCTACTCAAGGGATACAGAGGCGCAACGTCATACCCACCATGGCACAAAGGAATGTTACTCACCAGCCTCAATATCAAACGGACATGTTAATGCAACAAATGCAAACCCTTCAAACCCAGATGATGGATATGCAAAATCAGTGGCAAACTAAATCCTATACCGTAGAGGATTTATAACCATACCCCTTTGACCATTCTCTTCACATGTCTCCATTCCCAAATCACTTCTCGGTACCGAAATTTGACAAATATAGGGGTAGTACGAACCATATTGAACATATCCGAGAGTTTTTTGATAGTTGCATCGAAGTCGCTCACGATGAGACATATCTAATGCGACTGTTCCCACAAAGTTTGGCCAGACCAGCAATGGAATGGTTCTCACATCTACCTCATGGAATTCAGTCATGGGGAGAATTGGCTGAAAAGTTCATAGCTCACTTCCTTCATAACATCGAGTGCAAGGTCAGCATCACAGACCTTTGCGTCGTTAAACAGAAAGACGGAGAGTCTTTTGTGAAATTTCTACAGAGATGGAGGAACACGACAAACCGTATAACATATGATGTGCCCAAACAAGACTTAATAGTCATGTTTGTTGACAATATGATCCCAGACATGTCATTCACAACAGAGTTACATTTAGCTCTAAAATTCACACAACTCATCGAAAGAGGAGTTCATTGTGAGAAGAACTTGGTCAAACGAGGAATTCTTGCAGATCCCACACAAACGAACACAAATAAAAATGCAATGGAAAAAGCTAAGTGGTGGAACAAGAACAAAAATGTCACTAGCGACGGTGTCATTGATGTAAAGATAGTCAACTACGTGCAACCAAAGGTGTCACTGCAAGGCGTACCTGTGGAAAACCAAAACCCCACAGGGCCCACTCAACAAGCATACACCCAAAACCAACCTCCCCCTGTACATGCAGCCACTGTGTCAAACAGTCAACAATAGAATCAACATAAACCACGGTTTCAATTCCAGCAAAGAGATTTCACACCATTAGGAGAGCCGATAGAATTAGCTTTACGCAAGTTGATACAATCAAACACTATCACTCTCCTAGAAATCAGAGACTTTGAACAAGATGAAAACAAACCAAGGTGGTATAATGACAAATATTTCTGCGAGTGTCATCGGGTCAAGGGACACAAAATAGCCAACTGCTACCGATTGAAGCATGCTATTCAAGATCTGATTGACACAGGGATCATCGATGTGACGAATACTCAAACCAAAGGCACAACTGATCACACCATTTTCAATGATACCTTCCGTGATCACAACAAGGGAAAAGCCTCTGGGTCTGGTGGATAAACCAAACAAGTTAACTATACATATGCCAATAGTGACAATGTTATCAATTGCCTCAACCCTTCAGATAGACATGTGGCTACAATCACTATCAAAGACTAAGCTAACAATTGTGCTATAACAACACGTCGTGCTAGAGTTGTCTTGCAAGGAGTACCATCCTCAGCTACTACATCAGCCAATCCTATAGAAAACTTGGATCCACAAACAAGCATAGTGGACCAACTAAAGCGCACACCTGCCCAGATCTCCATGTTTGACCTATTGCGCATATCTCTGCAGCATAAACTGGCACTTGACCAAGCACTTCAAAATGCAGCTGTCCCAAGGGACATAACACCTGAAAGCTTCCAAATGATGGTCAACCATATAGCAGCTAACAAACATGCCACATTCATAGATCGTGATGTGCCACCTCATAGACCCCTACATAATGATCCTCTACACTTACTTGTCCAGATCCACAAAAGTGCTATCCGTAGGGTCCTTGTTGATGGTGGAGCTGGGTTAAACATTTGTACTCTAAAGTTAATCAAGCAACTGGGCTATTCCAAATCAAGCATTGATGTCACAAGAAGGATAAATATTAGAGCCTATGATGAAGAGGAAAGGTCCTCTAAGGGTATTATCATTCTACCTGTTAGCATTGGTCCTGTGGTAAAAAACACACCCTTCCAATCTTAGATCTTGAGTTGGGATACAACATGTTACTAGGGAGACCTTGGATACATGAAATGCAAGCTGTACCATCAACATACCATCAATGCATCAAGTTTCCTCACCAGGGAGAGGAGATCATCATAGAGGGAGATCCCAATCCCTTCCAATATTGCAATGCGGTCCAAATCAGCACTCATAACCAGGTACCATTAAACCAAGATGCAAACATCCCATCCTCTTCAGATTCAAATCCCAAGGATGTTACACGAGCATCAGGAAAGATAGTCATTAAACAAGATACAAGCATCTCATCCTCTTCAGATTCAAATCTTAAAGACATCACACAGAAAGCAAGCAAGATATCCATCATAGATAAGGGCTATGGTGAATACAGATATGAAGAAGCCTTTACCATCATGCACATGCCTTAAAGCCCAAGAACTCATGGCATGCCACAACCTTTTATTGTAATAGAAATTTCGTAGCCTGTTCTATTCAGATGTCCACCCACAACCTTTGTCCGGTGGGGAGACATAGCGGAGGAAAATCCTTTTGAACAAGACATCAATACCTGGTTATACCAAGATTCCCCTGAGACAATCCGGCCTCCACTACCTTTGGCAAACTACGGTAATGGTTACACAATGATACAAAGAATTGGGTATGATGGTACAACCAGACTGGGGGCAAGGTGACAGGGCATATATGAATTGCCTCTCCCACCAACCCAGAGAAACACAAGAGGTTTGGGATATGGACAACAAAGCACTAGTCATGTGATCCAAGACATTCAAGTCAATCACGAGCAAATAACAGAGATGCACCGGGGGCACAACACAGAGCATGTCCTAATAAGAAACATATTAGTGCAGTTGTTGCCCGCCAAAGAGGGAACCACACATTCCCAAATAAACCTACACATAGAAATTGATGTTAACCAAGGAAGTGAGACATCAAACGAACATTCCATTGAGACAGACTCCCATGAGTATGAGTGGAGATCCCTCCACGACTCTGAACCGTCAATCCCATATTTTTCCCCTCGGGTCGACATTATCATAAATCTAGCAGACCTGTTTGACCAACTGACCATCACAGAACAACCTTGTATAGACAAACATGTCATTTATCAAACCCCAAGTAGTGTTTCCTCATCACAGTCCAATTTTGTAGGCACCATATCAGCAGTCCCATTCAGTCAACCACAACCAAACAATAGTGAAAGAGTCTGTCTTGTACACCCTGAGCTTATAGAGTGGGATCAACAAGGGCCACCTGATCTAGATGTCTTCGAGAATGATGAGGCAATAGCTCATTTCATGGGACTAAGTGAAGGCATTCCGTCAGGAGATCACAAGGCATGATTCTCCATTAACCTAGACAGAGCAACATACTTTGGGGAGGAAGCTCCTCTTTCCAGTCCACAAAAGAAAAAATAACAAAAGATTAAAAAGCTAAAAGAAGATGTATCTTCTAGCGCAGACCTCACCGAGGCGCTAGAAGATAGAAAGAAAGAACTCCTCCCCTTAACAGAGGAGAAATCAGCACTACTAGCCAAAGAGACAAAGGAAATCAACTTGGGGGATGACAAGAACCCAAAGAACATCTACTTGGCAAAATCTCTCACCCCTGAGGAGAGAGAATAGTTCATCAGTTTCTTCAAGGCAAGAATGATCAATTTTGCATGGTCTTACTCAGATATGCCAGGATTAGATCCAGAGTTGGTGCTACACCATCTCCCATTGCTACCAGACGCTAAACCTGTCAAACAGAAGCTAAGAAAGATGCACCCTCACGTCGCATTACTAGTCAAAGCAAAACTGAAAAAGCTCCTAGATGCTAAATTCATTAGACCTATACCATATGCAGATTGGATATCTAATCTAGTACCAGTAACAAAGCACAGTGGTCAAATACGGATTTGCATGGACTTTTGGGATATCAACATAGCATGTCCCAAGGACGAATTTCCTTTACCAAACATTGACATGATAGTAGACCTAACTGCTGGACATCAAATGCTATCCCTCATGGATGGATTTTCAGGTTACAATCAAATAAGGATCACGCTGGAGGACCAACACAAGATAGCTTTCACATGTCCTTAGGGAACGAATTGTTGGAATGTCATGCCATTTGGTTTAAAGAATGCCGGAGCAACATATCAAAGGGCCATGACAACTATATTCCATGATCTCATTCATAAGACAATGGAAGATTATGTGGATGATATACTAGCAAAGTCCATACTTTGAAAAGATCATCTACAGGTTTTGGGACCCATCTTTGACAGAATGCAGGAGTTCAAGGTCCGTCTGAACTCAAAAAAGTGTGCATTCGGTGTCACAGCGGGAAAATTACTAGGGTTCATAGTATCACATAGAGGAATCAAAGTGGATCCAACAAAGGTCAAAGCAATATTGGACATGCCTCCACCATCGAACCTGAGACAACTAAGAGGGTTACAAAGAAGGCTCCAATCGATCATACGTTTCATAGCTCAACTGGCAGACAAGTGCCACCCACTCCAACATCTATTGCATAAAGACATCAAGTTCATATGGACAGAGCAATGTGAACAGGCATTTCAGATATTCAAAGACTACCTTCTTAAGTCTCCTATATTGGTACCACCAGTACAAGGTAGACCATTTCTTCTATATATCTCAGCAACATAATCAGCATTAGGTGTCCTCTTGGCACAACATGATGATGCAGGAAAGGAGAGGGCCATCTACTATCTAAGCAGGACTTTGGTTGGATATGAGCTAAACTACACACCGATAGAGAAGTCATGCTTGGCAGTTGTTTTCGCTTCCCAGAAGCTAAGACACTACATGTTGAGTCACCAAACGAAATTGGTCGCACATATTGATCCTCTCAAGTACCTATTAAGCAAAGTAGCACTCACGGGAAGACTAGAAAAGTGGGTAATGATCTTGACCGAGTTTGACATTGAGTACATAGACAGAAAGGCTATCAAAGGACAAGTGATAGCAGATCAACTGGCAGAGGCACCAATTCAAGACCACCAGCCTATTATCTCTGATTTTCCTGACAAATCTATCATGACACTACAACCGGTGATCGAGGTATGGCAACTTTATTTTGATGGATCGTGTACAAACCATGGTGCGGGGGCAGGGATAGTTCTTATCACTCTAGATCATGATACAATTCCAAAGTCCTTCAGACTTAACTTCCAATGCACCAACAATATAGCAGAATATGAAGCGTTGGTCATCGGTCTAAAGATAGCCATTCAATGGAGAATCAAGAATCTGAAAGTCTTTGGTGATTCGCAGTTTGTCATTAGTCAAGTTAACAATGATTACATGACCAAAGATGAGAAGCTCATACCTTACAAAGCACAGATGGAACGACTGCGCACCAAGTTTCATTACATTCTCTTAGAGCAAGTCCCAAGAGCACAGAACAAAGCGGCAGATGCGATGGCTACCATAGCATCACTGATTAATATGCCAGGTAACAATACCAAATTCTAGTTTCTAGTGGAGTGTGTATCCTTGTTGGTCCTAAATCCCCATGGTACCAAGATGTCTATAGCTATCTCCAAAATAATGTCTTACCCCTAAACTTGTCTAGGAACCAGAGAAAAGCCCTCATTCGCCAAGCCTCTAGGTATACAATCCTCTTAACTACTCTATACAGACAAAGTCTCGATGGAACATTACTACGATGTCTCACTTCCATGGAATCCCAGAAAGCTTTGTATGAGGTACATGAAGGAATATGTGGAACCCACAGAGGTGGCAATAGCTTAGCTAAGAAAATAATCCGATTGGGATACTATTGGCCCACAATAGAGATAGATGCACACAAGCATGTTCAAAGGTGTAGACAGTGTCAAATTCATGGAGACCTCATCCATGCACCAGCCCAGGAACTGAATCCCATCACATCGCCATTGCCATTTCCAATGTGGGGATTTGACTTAGTGGGTAAGATAACACCTTCTTCAGCAAACGGACACAAGTACATCATAGCAGCAATCAAGTACTTCACCAAGTGCGTGGAAGAAATTCTCCTCACTTACATCACTAGAAAGCAAATAGCGATGTTCATACTTAACCACATCATCTATCGATACGGGATCCCATAAACAATCCTGATAGATCACGGTACACCTTTCCAGAACAAGGATGTTGAAGACCTGTGTGAACAATTCTGCATCAAACAAGGGTTCTCCTCATTTTACTACCCTCAAGGGAACAGACAAGCCAAAGCTACAAACAAGACAATATTGAAAATCCTGAAGAAAATAGTAAACGAATCAGGGCGAGACTGACATTTACAGCTTAGTCCCGCATTATGAGCACAGAACTAGTGTGAGAACACCGACAGGGGCAACCCCTTTCTCCCTAGTCTATGGAACAGAGGCAGTATTACCCCTCGAAGTGGAAATCCCATCCCTGAGGATATCATTGAAGAACCTGGTTTCTGATGAAGACTATAGAGTAGCAAGGCTCAGTGAGGTAGAGTTACTAGATGAAAGAAGGCAGCATGCCTTTGACCACTTACAAGGCTATCAAAATCGCCTTAGAAGGAACTACCATAAGAAGGTGAAGCCACAAAAATTTGAAGTAGGAGACCTTGTCCTCATGGAAAATCAAAAGAACTAAGCAGAGCAAGTCAAACCTGGTAAGTTTGAGCCTAACTAGCTAGGACCATTTGTTATTGTCAACTCTACTCAGAGTGGGGCATTCATACTAGCAACACCAGAAGGAGATTAGCTCCCCAGCTACATCAACAACATGCACCTGAAGAGGTTCTACTCTTAAAGGTCTCTATGGTTAAGGCATTTACCTACATATCCAGAAAATATCAAAAAAATAAAAAAAGTACAAAAGTTACCTTGGTGAAAACCTGGTAATCAGGCGCCTTGGTGACAACAAAAAAAACATAAAAGCAAAAAAGTAAAGAAAAACAAAATTTCTCTCTCAGTGAAAACCTGGCAATTAGGTGCTATTGAGTAGGTACCTTGGTGAAAACCTGGCAAACAGGTGCCAAGTGTTTAAATCTAGCTTTACCATCAATGAGCTCCAAAAGCTTGAGCACACTTCAAAATGCAAGAATGACTATCCCAAGCTATATCCAGAAGCACAAAACCCCTATGAGAACCATGCACTTACCCATGGTTAATATTGGTCCACCAGACTAGGGGGCGATTCCAAATGTTCTAAAAAATCCAAAAATTTGAAAAACTCATCAAAAATCCTAAAAAGATAAAAAAATCAAGAGAAAAATCAATCTTCACCAAAAACAATCAAAAATTTGCAAAATACCAAGCAATAAAACCAAATCAGTTATCAAGAGAGCAAGGGGCAAGCATGCCTAGTCAATCAAATGTCACAATCATGACCTTTGCATATCAACATTGGGCTCATCTGACACAAATTTATCAATCTATCAATTCAATCATCAAACAACAGGCGAGCAAGCCAAACTATCAATTGTCACAATCATGAGCTTTGCAAACAAGCATTGGGCTCGTCTGACACAGCTTGATCAGCTGCCAACATGATCAAAGCAATCAAATCTATCAATCAATACTGTCACAATCATGAGCTTTGCGAACAAACATTGGGCCCATCTGACACAGCTCGATCCACTGCCAATGCGATCAAGGCAATCAAGCCAATCAAGCCTATCCAAAGAGTTGAGCCAATCAAGAGAATCCAACTGCATCGAGGAACCACATAAAAACATTGACTAGGTCAGTCAAGTTAGTCAGATGTCAGTCTATATTTTGGGGTTATGTTCTTACGCTACTCTAGGATCCACCATGTGAGGAGAGTAGCTATGATAGATCATGACTTATTTTCTTTGATTGCTGTCTATTGAATGTTCACTTCAATTTTAGGGCCATGATGGTTTAGGATAAATGCAGTAGGAGCTATCACTTATCTGGCAGCCACGTAGTTCCACGATCTGAGCCTAACCCTGGGAAAGAATTGGATATTCCTTCTCTTTTATCTTGCTTGTTTGCTTTATAGAATCAAGAGCTCACGATGCTATCCAGATGGACTCTAGGGGCGTAGGAGTTCTCTCTTATTTGTTTGGCTTTCCCTTTCAGAAATCAAGAGCTCACAGTGTTATCCAGATGGACTCTGGGTACATAGGAGTTCTATCTTGGTTTCTTTGTTTTAGATTAACTCGGAGGACAAGCGGTATCCAGATGGTCAATATCTAGGTGCTTTTGGCTCTCTCTCTTTTCAAACAGGGAACATAGTTGAATCCAGATGGTCAATATTTGGGTGCACTATGGGTCTCTTTCTATTCAATCTATCTACTCCTTCCACTATCAAGAGGTCGTGGCGGTATCCAGGTGGTATGTGATTTGGATCATTTGACGCTCTTCTGAAATATCAGAAAATACAAAAAAAAGATGCAATGATGACAATTATTGGAAATAGGGGCAGGGACTTGGGACATTCATCAATTCAACCAGATCATATCTATCCAAAAAAAAGAAAAATATCCTTTCTATCATTCTTTATCTATCAATCAATCCCAGAGATCACATTCCAAACTAACTTCCTTCTAACTAACACATGCATTACTCAAAATTTTTGTGCATGGTAGATTGCATTCATTTATTGCATAAGAAAAATCCTAAACATGTGCATAGTAGATCATATAATCAATGCATCCATCATCAATAACATCATAACTAACATAGGAATGCATTCATCATCATCATATAGTGATTCACTTTTTCAACAAATTAATGCTCATCTGACGCATTTTCTATGCTTAATTTGTTGAGGGGGCATATAGTCCACTTGCTATCACTGGGACAAGCTGGGGCAAAATCAAAGAATCTTTGACACACTGTGACAAGTCACATCGCATCAAAAAGGGGCAAATGTAGACACCCTAAAATGGACAGGCTTGCGACTTTACATTAAAAACATTAATTTTCATCTATTAATTAATGGTTTTTTAATCATTAATTAATCATCTATTTTCCTCTAAATTCATTCC
>MU224390.1:1059940-1097404 GCA_018584345.1 Thuja plicata
CAAATGTAGACACCCTAAAATGGACAGGCTTGCGACTTTACATTAAAAACATTAATTTTCATCTATTAATTAATGGTTTTTTAATCATTAATTAATCATCTATTTTCCTCTAAATTCATTCCCCAAACCATCTAATCAAATTCCCAAAATTAATTAAATAATTTATTTTATTTTAATTAAATAGCTTTAATTGATTAATTACCATTAATTGATTAATTAAACTAAATTTCCTATAGTTTAAATTCAAATATTTAAACTTACTAATTAAATTCTTCCAATTAAATTAATTTCAATTAATTTAATTTAATTTCATCAAATAAAGTAATTCTTAATAAAAAAGAATTCAATTATCTCACATGTTGAAAACAATTATTAAATAAATAAATTAAATATTCATTTATCTTCAAAGAGATAACTCCAATCAGATCACATGGGTTACTCCACCCATCTCTCCAGTCCACATGGGTAACTTCACCCACCTCTTCAGTTCAAAAAGGTAACTTATAATTAGCTCTTCAGTTAACCAAACTCTATCTCCTCTTTACCAAATGAAGAGGTGGAGTTTACTGAGGACCTCTCCTGTTTCTTTTGATCTCAACCGTTCATCTCCCTATCTCTGGTATTGATCTCAACCGTTCATTTCATCACCAATTCCTATATAATAAACCCTTCGTAACCATTTGAAGGATCCAGGATTTCAAGCTCTTGTGCGCCATTACTCTGTCAGTTTGGTTCTAGCATTCAAGCTATCTTGCGATCACACACACATATTTCAATTATCAAATTATCGACGCTTCTCAAGTCATAGACGTTGCCCCGCCAATACTGAGCATCAAGTATAGCGTTTCGGAAGGAGTAGAGAGAAACAATAGAAGCTTCAAGCATCGTGGGGTTTGCATTCATTTGTTTTCCTTTCTCTTGCTTGTACATTTTATTGATTACGTTTTAGGTTATTCATTTTAGTAGTCATTGTGTGCTTAGATTTATATCATTTGTGAAACCTTTGCTACTAACCCTTGCCTTTGGAAAGCTTGGGAACCACGGATCACGATCGGAGGAGGCATACACATTGACTATTGTCTTATATAGTATTATATTTTCATCTCTAGTCATGTAATCATTATTAACCTTGTTAATGATCAATGATAAACCCCCATAGACATGCAAGTGTTTAATTTGCCATTGGAAAATCATCTTAAGATCTAGGAGTTATACAATGTTATTAGTGCATTCAAAGTTGATCTTGAAAGATTAGTGGATGGAGTAACCTTGAGGTGTGATAAATAATATTCCAGTCCCAAACCCCTTCTATTTGTAGGACCCATCAAAGTAGAAGCGCCATTATGTAGGTGTATCAACTATGAATATGGTTTCATCAGGAAAATTTGACAAGATGGGATGAGTTTCTGGTACAGGAGCATCGACTATCTGATTTTCTATTACTTAAACTTTGATGGTGTGTCTATCAACATATTCTACATAAAATTTTCTAAGGATCATAACCCATTTAGCCAACATTCCTATTAGTGTTGCTTTACTGAGGAGATATTTGAGTGGGTTTATCTTAGCTATGAGTAGTGTCTTATGACTAAGCATATAACGCTTGATTGTTTGAGAAGAAAGCACTACTAATAGGTACACTCTTTCTATGGTAGAATAGTTCAATTCATATCCCACAAGTGTTCTTTTGATGTAGTAAATAGGCCTCTCTCCACCTTCAAAGTCATGCTGTGCTAGAAGGATACCTAGAGATGTTGTAGTTTCTGATATGTAGAGGATTAAAGGATTTCCTTCTTGTGGCGGCATAAAGACGGGAGTTGATAACAAATGGTCCTTTATGGTCTGAAATTATTCTTGACATTGTTCTACCCATCTAAAAGGAACATCCTTATGAAGTAAATACTAGAAGAGATGCAACTAGTTCTCTAGTTGTTATAGAAACCTTCAAACTAACTATAGCCTCCATTGGAGACTCTTTAGTCGAATAATATAATTAGGAGAAGGCATCTCAACGATTTCTTTGACCTTTTTTAGATCTACCTCTATTCCACGATGCGATATAATAAAACCTAGAAGCTTTCTTGATGTAACCCCGAAGACACATTTCTTAGGATTTAACTTGACTTTGTATGCTTCTAATCTATCAAAGATTACTTCTAGAATGCTTATGTGAAGATCCATGGTAATTTATTTTGACAATATATCATCCACATAGTCTTACATGATGTCATGCATGAGATCATGAAAAATCATGGTCATTTCTCTTTGGTAGGTGGCGCCTGCATTCTTTAGACCAAATGTAACAACATTCCAACAATACATTCCCCAAGAACAAGTGAACACTATCTTATGTTGGTCCTCGAGAGAAATGCGGATTTGATTATAGCTTGAGAATCCATCCATTAATGATAACATTTTATAGCTCACTATTAAATCCACAATCATATCGATGTTGGGTAATGGGAAGTCATGTTTAGGAAATTCCTTATTGAGGTTTCTGAAATATATGCAAATTCTGATGCCCCCAGAGGGTTTGGTGACTAGTACCAAATTTGATATCCACTCTACACAGTCTATAGGTTGGATAAAATTGACATCTAATAGTTTCTTGAGCTCAACCTTGACTAGCAAGGCAACCTTTGGATGCATTTTCTGGAGTTTTTGTTTGATAGGCTTTACTCTTGGATTGAGTGGTAAATGATGGAGGACCAACTCTATATCTAACCTTGACATATCATCATAAGACCATGCAAGTTTAATCTATTTGTCTTTGAAAAAAATGTATAAATTTTTCTCTTTCCCCAGGAGAAAGTGAGGCTGCCAGGTGTATGATCCTCTTGGTTTCCTCAATGCCAATGTTGATTTCTTGTGTCTTTTCTACTAGTAGTGGCGATCTTTCCCGATTGATCAGAAGTGTGTCCAAACTTCCACCCTCTTGCGCCTTAGGGAGGTTTTCACCAGAAGACGCATCTTCTATTTTTACTCTTTTATGATCTAGATGTGCCTTTCAGTTTTCACCTAGACATCTTTTATTTTTCTTATTTATTTCATTTTTTGACTGGAAGTTGGACATGAATTCCCAAAGTATGTCACACAATCATGGTCATTAGTAAAATCTTCCTTATCGTCCCCTATGGGTATATCACCTCGAAGTCCCTTGAACTTAGCAATAGCATTGTCATTCTCAAAAAGATCTAAGTGTGGAAATTCTTGTTGTTTCGAGTCTATAAGCTTAGGGTATACTAGGGGAATGGTATTATTGTCATCAGCATAGGATATTGAAACCTCTTAAATGATGTTTATATAAGAGTCAGAGATAGATTCATGTGATTCAGATGGAGGGACTTTAGACGTCTTAGATGAATAATAGAAGGTTTCAATCCAAGCACATTTGTCTATGGGTCTAGCATGTAAAGATAAGTTTCCAAAATTGGTAAAGACTTCATTTAAGTTATAGGTGCTAGATGTGTGAGGGGTGTCCCACTCATAGTCATGTAAATCAATTTCATAATTATCTTCCTCATTTGTCTCAATTTCATCATTAGCACAAACAACCTTTACATAAGGAAACCCAGTACTTGTGGTTCTTTCTTCCAATGATTGATTCCCTAGACCTCTATGTTTTAGATTAGGATTTGGGTGTATTGATTCTATCATGCCTTGTTTCTGCATCCAAAGACCACTACACCCATTATATCCTTATTTCTGCATTATGGTATAGCCTCTCTCGTACTCATGTATGTGAAGTGTTATGGGCAGGGGTTCCTCATCTTTATAGATTCAATCAGACACATCTTGTTCTATCGATTTTTCATTGATTCCCGCCCACTTAGTAAAGACTATAGATGGTCCATATACGTTTGTGGTATTCGTTTTGTTCTTCATTGGCTTTCTCAGTTTCCCATAGGTGCATCATGAGATTGGCAGCTTTCCCACAAAAGGAATCAACATATGTATACTCCCCACAACCTTTGTATTAAACATTGATCTTGAGATCAGAGAATGAGGTGGATGGAGTGGATGAAGTGGAGGTCTTAGAAAATGTGGATGGGTCAACATAATTGAGAGGTGATGAAGTGGAAGTTTCTTGATTGATAGGAACTTGATTAACAGTTAACCATTGTAGGTTAGTATAATATAAAAAGGATCTCTGTCACGTAGGACTATAATTTTTGACCCATTATAGGGGAAATTCAAGGAGTGGGGTAGGTGGATGATAGAACTTGCATGACATGTATTCATGGTCGACCAAGGATCATATTATAGCCGAACTCAAGATCAAGTACTTGAAATGTTGTCTCATGTGTGATTGGGCCAATTCTGATAGGCAAAGTGATGACACCCTTTGAAGGGCATTCTGCAGCATCATATGATCTTATAATGATCTTCTTCGAAGGGTCCACAACTCTTAGAGAATCCCAATATTTCAACCAACTTGAGGATACAAATATTGAGACTTGGTCCACTATCTACTAAGACTTGCTTGATTTTATGTTTATTAACACAGACCTCAAGGTAGAGTGAATCATTATGAAATGACTTGTGGATACACAAATCATACTCCGTAAATGTGAAATGATATGTTGTGGAAAGATGCCTGACCATGGCCTGAAATGCATTAATGTATTTGTTAGTTTGAACGAAGGAAACTTGCAAGGCTTTGCCAAGGACTTCTTTGTGACTGGGTGATGGATGCAACAACTCAAATATGGATATTTGTGTGAGAGTTTTCTTTAACTGGTCCAAGACTTTGTATTGAATGGTTGATGGGGTATGTGACTTAGAAAGAATTCCTTGGACAATAATCTTGGATCTTCTGGTAGAAACTGCACAATCAAGGTTTTATCCTCGAATAGTGATAACATGGAAAGTGTGATCAGAATCATAATGGATATGATTGATGACATTAGCATTATTATACTGCCTAGAACTAGAGGCATTAAATTTTTCATGATTATTAATTAGTTCCTTAAAGATAGTATGGTCATTATTTGTGGTTTTGGGATTATTGTTGACTTCTATCTCTCCCCTTCAATTAGATCTTGGACAATATGTTAAAGTTAAAAATAATTTGTAGTTTTATGTCCCTTCATGTGATGATATTAGAAAACTCATTGTCATTATACCATGATGGCTTAAAAGGCCCAAGATCATAGTGTCACACTTCTAGAAATTTTATAACACTAGATTGGATCAAGCATTTCAAAATAACCTCAAGTGGTTCAGTGAGAGGCGTGATTTAGTGCATCATGGGTTTTGTCATCTTGGTGCACATTATTGTTCATTAGTCACATTATACAATTGATTATTATTTTGAGGGACATTATTATTGGTGCTAACCATGTTAGGAGGGGGTGTTCATTGTAGATGGATGATAGGTTGTGCAACGTGAATAGCCTTGGTGTCAACAACACCATCATTTGTGAAATTTTTGTTTTGAGACCAATATTTGGATTTGTCAAAAGATTGGTTATATTGATTGGTCCCATTGGTTTCTTTGTTATCTTTGATATGTCCCTTGATAATGAGTTCTCTTTTAGCTTTTAAACATTGTTCTCCAATCTAGAAAAATGTGTTTATCCGTTGGGAGTGAATAGGCATCATGGGTTTTGTCATCTTGGTGCACGTTGTTGTTCATTAGTCACATTGGATGATTGATTATTATTTTGAGGGACATTATTATTGGTACTAACCATGTTAGGAGGGGGTGCTTTTTGTAGATGGATGATAGGTTGTGCAACGTAAATAGCCTTGGTGTCAACAACACCATCATTTGTGAAATTTTTGTTTTGAGACCAATATTTGGATTTGTCAAAAGATTGGTTATACTGATTGGTCCCATTGGTTTCTTTGTTACCTTTCATATGTCCCTTGATAATGAGTTCTCTTTTAGCTTTTAAACATTGTTCTCCAATCTTGGAAAATGTTTTTATCCGTTGGGAGCAAATAGCACAAATTATGTTAGTTTGGCAGTTCTCAACAAACATCTGGATCTTATCTTTCTCAGGAATAGGAAATGGTGCTTTGATATCCATGTTCCTCCATCATTGTAGGAAGGATGCAAAGGGTTCCCTATTTTTCTATTTGGCATTACATAGATCCATGATTGTGACTTCAGTGACAATGTTATGAGAATAGTTTGATATGAATTTTACTGCCAATTCACCCATGACCGTATTCCAAAAGGTAGATGTGAGAACCATTCCATTGTTGGACCACTAATACTTTGTGGAAAGAGGCATATTAAATAAGTGTCATTGTGAGAAACCTTGATACAATCCATAAAAAAACTCTTGAATATGGTCCATTAGGTCACATTTATCCTTATATCTTTCAAAAATTTAGGTGTTTCAAAATTTGGAGGAAAGGGTGGCATGTACAATGTTTTGTTAAAGGGGTAGGGACATAACTCCTCTACGGTGTGTGTTTTATTTGCACCACTGGTTTGCATGGTGGACAACTATTGTTGAAGAGTTTGCATACATTGTGTTAATATCTTAGTGTGCATTGGAGGCACATTTGTGTTGGAACCAAGATTGGGATCTGGAAACAGAGTCTGATGTTGATACATGGGTGTCTGATTATATGCATAAGTGTGTTGGGATCCTGGATACATGTTTGAGGCATGCACATAAGTGGGATGTAGTTCGACATTCTCTGCAGTGTGAAATATGTAAATGTCAGATCGGGTTGAGAACAAGGATTTTTGTGATAGAATTGAGGTGTTGCTCTGACAGTTTGTCCACTTGAGATTTGATTAAAGGACCCCCTTGAAATTTATTGTTCATACTGCTAGGGTTTTGGCTGGAAGGTTCTCCTTGAAAGTTGACATTTGTACCACTAGGGTTTTTGTTGGAAGTTCCTCCTTGAAAATTGAGTCATACTACTAGGGTTTTGGTTAGGAAGTGGTCCTTGAGTCATTGTATTGGTTGTAGCACTTGCACTACGGGATGGTGCAATTATTTTTCTAGGTGTTGTAGTAGTCACTAGTATAGTTTGTGATATGGTATTTGTGTTTTTCTGTAACGTATTAGAGGGTACACTAGAATTATGGGTTTGTCCTATAGACATGGTGTTGGTAGAAGATGATGGTACTGAACTAAAGAGTGGGTTTGTGTATTAGATCCCAGATGGTATTGCTAAAGTTGTAACTTGTGTGGTAGCATGGGCTATGTTACTAGATGATATACTAGTAGAGAATAGGGATGAGTGTGATTGTGTAACCCTAGTAGAGCTTGTTTGGTTACCCTCTACAATGGTGGAGGTGTCAAAACCACATGGTAGTTTGGGCCCATTTTGAGAAAGAAGATAAAAGTATCTATTAGGGTATGCTGATAATAAGGCTTTCATAAAAACAAGGACCTTAGTATCTTGTGATGCATTTTATATCTCTTCTTGGGTGTGGTTTTCTTTAATTTTTTCCAAGGAAAATTCATCACTAGGAGGAGGTAAGGCAGCCCCACTTCTAGGTGGTCTTTGTGAACCCATGAGAGTGTTGAAGTTGAAATTCATGGAACTCGTAGGATTGAATGTAGGGTCCTGATTTGGATCCATCTATCCTTTGGTTTCTTTGACCAATTAAATGGCATTTAGAAGTACAAGAATGAGACTATGACAATGCAAGGTGGGCTACGATGATTTGACTATAGTAATAACTAAGTAGGAAACTTTTTTTTTTTTTACTAATAACAATGCAAGACTAGATATGATTTGACTATAGTAATGACTTGGGAAAGAAACTATATTTTTGGGATTTTTTGATTTTGGGAAATGATTAATAATGATATAAGACTAGGTATAATTTTGACAATAGTAATGACTTAGGAAAGAAACTATGTTTTTGTGATTTTTTGATTTTGGGAATTATTAATAACAATATAAGACTAGCTATATGACAACTAAGGATGGAAAAATAAATCTTTAATGAAAAATTTGAGATTATGACTTCTAGGAGAAACCCTAAATGATGGGGAGAAAATTTTTGACCTCTAGGTGACAATGAAAAGACAATGTTTTGATAAAAATACGATTTTGATAGAGGAGGTCAAAATGAATCTATCAACCACTTATAGAAAGATCCAAAAGAAGGTATATTCCCTAGTTTATAAGAGGTAACCCTAAAAGATAAAGATATCCAAATCTAAAGTGTGAAAGACATAATTGGAATCTATGAGGTGTGCAAGGTAACCATAAAATGATGAAATACACTAACAATCAAAACCTAATAATGCAATAAGGTAAGAAACCCTATATCAAAAACCCTAAATGAAATATAGGTTCTCTGATGCCAAATACAAAAAGTATTTTTTAGGATAGTAGTAAGTATGTGAATTGACCCTAGTTTTGTTTTGGAACTATCAAATCTAAAAACCTAATTTTACCAGGCGACTGTGTCAAATGATTTGCAAGTTTTTCATTTGTCCGTGGCTGGTAATGGTTTGGACTAGTAAAAAAAATTATGATACAGATTGTTCTAGTAAAAATAGACAAGTGCGTTGCAGAATATAACCAATTACAACTCTGAATATGAAAGTTGTATCATTTTAAACTGACACTTGTAGCTCCTAATATTTCAGATTGTGCAGTTTAAATGGCAGAGGACATCGTTTCCTTTGTGAATAAGTTTGACAGTGATTTTGATTTTCTTTGTTTCAAACACAGAAAACACACATACAAAAGTATAACTCTTTGATAATTCTGGACTCTGGTACACTTTGTGTATATTCAATGATTTTTTTAAGCCACAATGATTTCATTGGTCAGATAACAAACAAAAGCATATATAAACATCTATTAGCTTAAGGTCACAACTTCATTACAATATTTTAGCCCATAGCTTGGATTTTTGTCAACTCAAACAACAGTGTCACACCCAAGGGTACACCCATTTTTTTTCCTTTTGCCAGACCTTGATCAAAGAGGATTTCTCCCCAATTGAATCAATCTCCTAGGAAACTTATAGTGAGTGTCTTGGGGGTAGATTCTTCCCTCCCCTTGCACTAAAATATTATAATGTTCATAATTTAGAATGAGTGGCCTCTACCTTAAGGTTTTTAATAATGTTTGGTGAAGCTTTCCCTAACAAGATTCAAGGGTGAGACACTAAAGTCTCTAGTCAGCCATGTCGGCTCCTTAGGCATGTAGGCCTAATCTGAGCTATCATTGACACACCGAGCTTGAGAAGTAAAGTATAAAACTGATTTATCTGCAGTCTTATTTATATAGTGTGCAAGGGTTTTACCATTTTGAGGTTATTCCCAAAGGTGATACAATCGACAAGAAGGCCTTTCTAAGTAAAATGAAAAAGGGTTCTAATAACAGTATGTGCAAGTGCACCTTTCACGCAAGACAGATAGATTAATTGTTAAGTCCAAAATGAAGCGTGATTTAATCTAAAAACAGACAAAAGATAGAAAAAGTCAATTTTATTGTACTAAATGAAATGTTATCCATTCAAATATAGGAGTTGTTTACATACCACATACTGCGAATATGATATCAGTAGCATGAAATCGCTAGATCTAGTAATCAAAAATTATCTGAATAGAGGTTACTAATATTGAAAACCAAACTTTATTTTTCATAATAAGCCAATACCTGATGATAATAATTATTCAAAGATACTTGTTCCAAATGTCTTGGTGGTCTTCTTTAGCTGTCACTAAATGTCTACTGTCTTTGTTGATCATTTTCCATTCTTTCCGTCTTCTATATTCGGGCAGATGATTCAATTTGAATTTCTTGGGCTTCTCTGTTTTGGACATTTATCAGGAAATTGTGTTGCTTAAATAAAATATGCAAATCTATATTATGCAATCACAACTTTCAAATTCATAGAGGCATCTCTGTAATATGCTATTGCAATTGTGTGCTAAAAAGTAGTCACACTTCTATGAGTCATTATATTCAAGATTGCTCAAGAATGAGGTCTCAAATGGCGACTCATAGCTCCCTTATCATGGAGTGCAAGGGTTTGTAATGAAGGACCTCAGTTTAGACCTAGTCATGCCCATGTAAGTACACCATGAAATGAGAGATTCAAAGAGGAAGAACAAGAATGCCAGTATCCATGATCATCAAATATGCATTGCAAATGAAAACCATTCTATATGATAACAATGCATGAAATGAAATATGCAAACTAATCTATGAAGAAAATATGCACGATTAATCTATTGAAAGGAAATATGAATCTAAATTAACATGAATCTACTCTAAATGGATTTCCATGGATGCATGAGAGAAGAAGACAAGAAGAAGAGAATTTGCATGGTTCAATCTCAAATGCTCAAACTCTCCTCCAAAATTGCTCTCCAAACCTGCAGCATAACAATAACATAACAACTCTATATCTCTCTGATTCTTAAATGAGAAGGAGAGGGCTCCTTATAAAGGAAAGTGTGGAGAGGAAAGCATCCTCAAGAGCAATGTGGAATAAATCCCTAAAAAGGAAAGTAAGAGGAAAAAGCCCACCACTTAGGAATATGTGTAGAGAAAAATGAATTTTTATTTGATTTATTTCATTTTTTTCATCAAAAAAAGAGCTTTAAGTGGGGATTTTATTTATTTAATTAGAAGAGAGATTTTTTCTTTTAATTAAATAAGATTATTTAATTTTTTTTTTAAAAAGAGATTTTAATTAAATAAGATAAGATTATTTAATTAAAAGAGAGATTTTATTTTAATTAAATAAGATTATTTTATTTAATAAAAAGGGATTTTCTTTTTAATTAAATAAGATCATTTTATTTAATTAAAAGGGTGTTTTATTTTAATTAAATAAGATTATTGATGAAATGGTCAAACCTTAAGAAATATTGAAATAATTGAATTACTTACGATTTGATCGAGGAAATTGATTTGAATTGAAAATGTTGCAAGGCATTGATTCAAGAATTTGATAAATTGATTATGTCATTTGATAAATTGAAGAATGGGTGCCCATAGTCTAGGCTACCATTTTAGGGTGCATACATTTGCCCCTCTTTGACTAATGTGTGATCTTTATGGGAACACATGTAGTCAAAGAATGTAGTTGAAGTGTGAGATCAATTTGCGCTCACAAAATAACCCAGACATGTGATTGATAGACGGGAACACATCAGGATAAAGATAAGCTATTTGAAAAAGACAAGGTCAACACCCCTGTAAATAGGTAATTGACATGTCCAAGATAATAATCTCAAGCTAGGTTGCCCCAAGAGGAGCAATTGATAGGATTGATAAAGCCGAATCAAGGATTGAAGTTTGATAGGTACTGCCCTTTTATGATCGAAATCAAAATGAGATAGAGGAGAAACAGAAAATTGATAAATTTGATCAAATTTGACTAAAGATAAGGTTCTTGATGTAAGATGAAAGATATAAGGATCATAGAACCAAGGTAGATCATCAAGTACGAAATATTATGCCCCAAGGTTGAATTAGAAGAAAAGAAGTAGGGTGAAAGCGAATGGAAGATAGAAGTTTGGAAGAGGTGGAAAGAAATGGAGAGAAGAAAGAGAATTTTTCTTAAGAGAATTCCCCAAAATCAATCAACTATTTAAGATAGAAAATTTTGATTGAGATCAAGAAAGAAGATAAGGAAATAAAGATCAAACATAACCATAGTTAATTAAAAGTCCACAAGAAAGATGAAGGAAAAACCCTCTCAAACTCATAATGCATCCTAAAAATGCAAACTAACATGAGGTCTAACAATGCAAGCTACATTAAAATGCAAAGGTGTACTTGCAATAGGGCGATTGCAACATAGGACTTTATGTTCATCATTCATTAGAGAATGTTAAGGAACTTATTTTCATCATTGGGCCATTATTAACGGACATCAAAAAATCACACAATCATCACTAGTCACAAGTACAACTATGAAGATATGAATATGATTTATATCAGAGTGGAATGTGGAAAGATTCTAACATAGCATCAAAGACATAAAGGTCAAGATGACTTCAATGTTATCTTACCCAATTTAATATAGCAAAACCACGCTCGCATCAAGGCATAGATGTCAGGATGATCAAAAGAACGTTGTGCAAAAATAGTCAAGGATGATGCCTCAAATCTCCTAAGTGTGTCAAGGGAACAACAAGAGACACTCAAGAGTTTCAAGAGCACACCCACAAGAAAAAAGAAACTAAAAACATGCTCCATGCCCCAAGTCTTCTAACTATGCATCCTAGAGACACTTATTAGACAAGGACACTCGACAAAAATCAATAACAGTCAGCACACAAAGAAAATATCATGATATAGCTCAAGCATTTAGTATTGTGTTTAAAAATTTAAGTGTGTTAACTGATACAGAGTTCTGAGGATAAGGATCGAATGCTTGCAAGCAGGTAAGATCACATGACAAAACTTGGTAAGACCAAACTGATAAGTGTTGAAAACACTCGATGTCAGGGGTTGTATTGAAAAATATAGTTGGGGTGGTGTTGAAAAATACTATTTTTGAGGTGTCCTAAAGACTAACGCATCCAAGAGACCAAAGCTAACACAGTTATGCTCCCTAGACAAAGAAAAAGACCAATTCCAGACCGAGGCAACAAGGACAAGGCATGATGGAGAAAGGCTAAGTGTCGAGGACACGCACTAAGAAACAAGGGTGCAAAGGCCTCAAGTAGCGCCTCTTTCTAGGTTTTCACCAAGCCACTTTTTTTTTTTTTCTTGAATTTTTAAATTTTTTATTTTTTATTTTATTTTTGGAATATATAATTTTTTTTGGAGATACATCAAAGCGCCTGTTGCTAGGTTTTCACTAAGATGATCATTTTTCAGGACATTTTCTGATTTTTAGGATTTTTGACAATATATCATTTTTTTGAATTTTTTCAGGATCAATAAGTATGTACAAAGGATGCCCCCAGACATAATGGGCATCTTGGATAGAACTTCTCCAGGTGCAAGACATTGATAGGATCAGGGAGCTCCTCTCCCTCTGTTGTAGACAGTAAATAAGCACTTGACCCAAAATCTGATGTGATGATGTAAGGTCCAAGCCAATTAGGTTCAAATTTTCCCTTTTGATCTCTATGCTGTTGATTCTTAATATTTTCATGTAGGACAAGATCTCCCACTTGAAATTCTCTAGGGAAAACCTTTTTGTTGAAGGCTTTGGACATGTGCTTTTGATAAACCCACATATGGTCAAATGATGCTTGACATTTTTCATCTAGAAGTTCTAACTCTTGAAGTCTCATGGCGCGGTAGTCTTCATCTGTAACTAGACCTTTGAGGGAAACTCTAAGTGAAGGAATCTCGACCTCCAAAGGTAACACTGCTTCAGCGCCATATGCAAGGGAAAAAGGAGTAGCCCCAGTAGGAGTACGAATACTCGTTCTATAGGCCCACAAAGTTGGATTTATTTGTAAGTGCCAATCTCTACCATTCTTACAGACTGTTCTATGTAAGATTTTAAGAATGGTTTTGTTTGATGCCTCTGCTTGACCATTTCCTTGCACAAAGTAAATGGAGGACCAATGTTGTTTAATCTTGAATTTCTTGCAGAGTTGTTTAAGGTCCTTATTTTTGAATTGGCCTCTTTTGTTAGTCATAATCTTGGAAGGTACTCCATATCGACTTATAATATGGCTCAAAATGAATAGAGAAACTATCTTGCCCAAGGCAAAAAAAAGTGGGACAACTTCTACCCATTTAATGAAGTAATCAGTAGTAGTGATAATAAACTTGTGTCCACCTGATGAGTTGGGATGAATCTACCCAACAAGATCAAAAGCCCAGCACTAAAATGACCAATGAGATATAGAAGGAATGAGCTCCCTACCTGGAGCATGTATCAGGTTACCATGTTTTTAACACTTTTCACATGAATTTACAAAAGCTACTATGTCAATCTGCATCGTAGGCCAATAGTACCCCGCCCTAAGCAACCTTCGAGCCATGGCAAGACCATTGGAATGTCCCCCAGAGATGCCCTCATGGATGTCAACTAACGCTTGGTTGGATTCTTCCTTTTCTAAGCATCTAAGAAGTGTTCCATCTAGACCCCTCCTATACAAATCACTAGAGATAAGGGAATGGCGAGAGGCATTTTGGGTAAGGTTTCTGCATTCAGATTGGTTAAAGGTTTCAGGTATAATGTCATCTTGAAGGTATGAGTAGATGGCACCATAACAGGATGACTCACGACTAATGAGGGTACAAATGACATGGCTTTCTTGGGAGTCATAGATAGGGTGATGTAGTTCTTCCACTAGGAATTCAAATCTGGATTCATGTTGCTCTAACTGAAGGAGTGAAGCAAGTGTAGCCATAGCATCAACTGCTTTGTTTTCTGCTCTCATGATTTGCTGAAACATGACAAATGTGAAGTATTGTTTCAAGGAATCAACCATTTTCTTTTAAGGTACCATTTTCTCATGTTTTGTTTGATATTCATCATTAACTTGGTTGATTATCAGCTATGAATCCCCATAGATGTGTAACTCTGTGATTCTCCATTATATGGCCATCTTAAGTCCATTTGTTAAAGCTTCATACTCAACAATGTTGTTTGTACATGGGAACAATAGTTTGTAAGACTTAGGAATCGTGTACCCATGAGGAGAAACAAACAACACACTAGCTCCTAAACCGTTTTGCATAAAGGATCCATCAAAGAACATCTTCCATGTTCTTTCAGTTAGATACATGAGGTGCTCATCTGGGAAGTCAACTTGAATAGGTCCATTATCTTGTAAGGGGAAGTCGGCCAATTGATCTACTATGGCTTGTCCTTTGATTGCTTTTCGCTCAATATACTCTATGTCAAACTCTGAAAGGATCATCATCCATTTAGCAAGTCTATCTGTGAGGGCAGCCTTACCTAGCAAATACTTGAGTGGATCTATTTTTTCTATGAGGTGTATAGTGTGTGCAAGCATGTAATGTCACAAATTTTGGGAAGCAAACACAACTGCAAGGCAAGCTTTCTCAATGTTGGTGTACTTAACCTCATATGAAACAAGAGTGCGGCTAATATAGTATATTGCTCTTTCTTTCCCATTTTCATCAAGTTGAGCTAGTAATGCCCCCAAGAAAGATTTTGTCGCTGAAATGTATAGAATAAGTGGTTTCCCTGGGATATGAGGCATTAAAATGGGAGGATTTGCCAAGTACTTCTTGATTTGATCTATACTCTTTTGACAATCCTCATTCCAAACACATTTGAATCCTTTGTGTAAGTTCTTATTGAAGGGTTGAGCTCTATCCGCCAATTGTGAAATGAATCTCCTTATAGATTGAAGACGTCCTTGAAGACTCCTCATTTGACTAATGTTTCTAGGAGGTGGCATATCTATGATTGCTTGGACTTTTTTAGGATCTACCTCTATTCCTTTTGCTAAAATGATGAATCCCTGTAGTTTTCCAAAGGTGACTCCAAATGCACACTTTTTAGGATTTAACCTTAGTTAAAATTGTTCCATGCGATCTAGAATGACTTGTAAATTGTCTAAGTGTGTATCTCTCTTCTGAGACTTGGCCAAGGTGTCATCCACATAATATTTCATATTTTTATGCATCATGTCATAAAAAATGGTTGTCATAGCTCGTTGATAGGTGGCTCCTTCATTTTTTAATCCAAAAGACATAATGTTCCAACAATAGGTACCCCATGCACAAGTGAATGCAGTCTTTTCTTGAACTTTGGGAGCTATCTTAATCTAATTATATCCGGAAAAACTATCCATCAAGGAATAAATCTCATAACCCGCAGTCATATCCACTATCATGTCTATATTGGGAAGTGGAAAATCATCCTTTGGGCATGCTCTATTGACATACCTAAAATATGTGCAAACTCGAATGGATTTGTCATGTTTAGAAACTGGTACAATGTTTGATATCCATTCAGCATAGGCGATAGCTCTTATGAATCTTGCACCAAGGAGTTTCTCCAATTCTACTTTGACTAGGAGAGCTATGTGAGGATGCATCTTTCTCAATTTTTGTTTAACCGGTTTGACCCCCGAAGCTATGGACAAGTGATGCACGATACACTTAATGTCCAACCCTGGCATATTTGAATACGTCCAAGCAAAGTTAATCTTATTTTTCTATTAGAACTTAGTGTAAGCTTCTTTTTATTGTGGTGACAAGGACTCATCCAAGTGTACTATCTGTGGAGCCTCATCTGTACCCAAATTGACTGCTTGTGTTGGTTCAATAAGCACTCAAGATCTATCTTGAAAGTAGCTAGGGAGACGATCAAGTACCTCATCCTTATGCACCTCAGAGAGGTTTTCACCCTTGGATACGCCATTTATTTTTACTTTTTTTGGTTCTGACACCGCCACACAGTGGTTTTCGCTGTCAAAACTGTAGAAATTGATAAATACAACTTTGACTTCCAAGACCAGTCTGCATGCAAAATACCTGTTACAAAGAATGAAGCCAAAGACAGAAAAAATAGAAACCCTTCTGTGCTCAAAAGGTGAGAGCTCAAAATATATTCTCAGAGTATGCAAAAACAAATACAAGCATTCAACCTTAAAGGTGAATGAAACCCTAAAAAGGGAAAAAAGCTAAGCTAAGAGAAAGCTTAAGAGAAAAATAGAGTACGACTAACTTAATAATTAATATCAACATGATATAATTAATAAGTGAAGATAACTATGTACTCTAACACCCCCCTTAAGCGAAGCTCGGGAGGTAAGCAAAAAACCTAGCACAACTATGAATGCAGGAAAAGAGGGTCCCGGCAACAAGGCTTGATCAGGTACCCAATACAAGGAAATCTCTGCGAACCAGAGATAAAGGATAAAACCTAGTGGGATAAACTCCTCTCCAAAAAGAGATATAAAATCAAGCAAAAGACAAAGGATGACTTCGAGAGACTCTCTCAAAGCCATGAGTATAATGCATGCTGCCAATCCCCCCGTGAGAGAGGGTCGAGGCTCCAAAGCCCCCCCAGAATGAAAGAACCCTTGTATCAATGAACAAACCACCATGACTCCAATATAAAGGAGTGAAAGGAAGTGAGCAATGAAGAGGTGACCTCGAAAGATGAGGTTTCACTAGAAGGCCGAGCTAATTCTCAAATGAGAAGACACGAGGATCCTGAAATGGAATCCCCAATGCAAGTGGTATGACAGGAGTGCTGACACTATCATGAGAGAGGAGATGAGTGTCCTCTATAGAATCCTCAACAACTGCACCTGGTGGCTCGATGAATGGATTTGGAGGGTCTGGCAGTGCTGAAGAAGAGTCCTGCTGAAGAGAAAGAACCTCAACAAGATGTGCTGTGGCAGTCATAGCAGTAGTCTCAGGAACAACACAGAGGTTCAAGTGACCTGACTGCACCACATGATGCTCTCGCAGAAGAGGAGAGTGGAGCTCCGATAATGGAGATGGTGGACCAAAATGTGTGAAGGTGTAGAGACAGATGGAATGATCAACTATCCCTATAGCAACAATGCCACCTGTCGCACTATCCTGAATGAAGACTAAATCTGGCGTGAACTCAACTGTCTTCCCTGATCCACTGAGTGTAATCTGGTAAATCGAGAGAAGGTTTGCAGACAGAGATGGAACATACAATACATCATTGAGTGTGCCATCCTGAATGCGTACATAACCTTTCCCGTAGATTGGCATAATAGTGTTATTCCCCATGAGAATGTGGGGAATAGGAGAAGTCTCAATAGAAGAGAAGATCTCAGGAGAAGACGCCATATGGTGAGAAGCACCTGAATCAAGTATCCAAGGGACCTATGAAGGCGATGCAACAGAAGCCTGTAATGCATGACCCTGTCCAAAATCCTGTCCAGATGTCAAAGATGAGGTAGAAGACTTAAAAGCAGACCCTTGTGAGGTGGAAGAGGATGGAGAGGAAATAGTTCTCTTCTGAAGGAGAGATTGCAAATTTGCAATCTGTTTCTCGTAGCCATCAAATCTCTTCTGAAAACACTGTGACTCATCATGGGGCCCCTTCTGACAATAGGAACAAGTAGGGTTCTAAGTCTTCTGTTTCTCCTTCTTAGAAGAAGATGGTGGGCCAGTAGAGTGTTGAGAAGAGGAACCAGATATCTGCTTTGGCTTCGAATTCTGTGTATCCTGAGATGACTTGGCAAGCAATGGCTGTGACTGTGAACCTGTAAGAGAATCCATCTGATTGAGCTTGGACAGATCACGAGTTAACCTGTCACAAAAGGTCTCAAAAGAGGGCATAGCATGACGTGCACCTAGTGCATCCATAGTGGAGTAGAAGGTAGAAGTGAAAATCTGATAAGGACCATGAATCTTTGAGAGTATCAGAAAGATACACTCATCGTCTGACTTCGTCTTTCCAGCAACTTGTAAAATAGATCGAAGAGACTTGAACTTCATCAGGAAGTCCTCAATGCTGGTGAATGATTCAGGTACCAAGGAGGTGAACTCTGCATCTATCTCGAGAACCCTGAACTAATTCATTGTGCCAAACAAGGTGGAAAACTTGTCCCACATATCCCTAATTGTGGTCAGACCATCCAGGTGGAACAACAACCCATCTAAAATATTCATGGCAATGGGGCCCATTGCCTCATCCATCCTATTTCTGTGCATAAGAGCCTCATAAGGCCTCTAAAGAACTGGCTGAACTGTATCCAGGCAGGACCATAAACCTCATGACATGAGGAGTCTGGTCATTTGTGGCTTCCATGTGTGGTAGTTATGTGGAGTCAGAACGATAATGGATGTGTCCGACATTGAGAGAATAAGATGGAAGTAGAAGGGTCTCTCTGAATTGAAAATGTAGAAAGAAATATGCACCCCCCCACAAACTATCAAACTAACTCCCGTACACAACAAGATGAAGAAAAAAACACAAAGGAACCAGAGAAAACCCTGAGTTTTCAAAGCAGAACAAAAGCACAAAATAAGGTGCATCTTTGATTGCAAAAAATGGAAAGCAAATGGAAAAATCAAGAAATTAGACCTAGATGAGAGTGACGGGCTCGAAAAGAGATTTTTGACGATATATAAAAGTCAAAAATCTGAGTCCGTATGAGCCTTGTAGAGCCAAAAAGGCACAGGTACCCCCAAAAGTCAGCTCCCTGGAAAAAAATAGGCCCGACAAATAATTTGATGGCCGTATGGACGTTCAGCTAGGCAGAAGTGGCCGGTGGGCAGCGGTGCCGGCGGAGGTGGCGGCTGGGCTAGGTGGTGGTGGTGACCGAGTGGAGCTACGGTGGCGGCTGGCCAGTGGCGGCAGGTCCCAGTGGCGGGGCGGTGGCCAGAGGGTTGCGCGCGAACCAGGGGCGGCGCGCTTACCAACAACGCCAAAATTTGATTAAAAAAGCATTTTTTTTAATTTTTTTTATTTTTGCCTCGATTTTTGTGTTGTACGACCCTAATAGGCCAAAAAATTTCTCCAGAGGTCACTGTGACCAAATATATCAAACTTTATATGTACTTTGACTCTCCCGGGCCTTCTGAATGCAGTAGTAGAGTTCGTTTTGTCTCAAATGGCTCCAAAAAATAGCACCTCCTTAGAAATGACAAAAAAACCCTAGAGAGGTTGTGGCTGTCATCTTCGAATCGCGGCTTCAAGAACCTTCAAACTAGGAAGCAGCAGTGTGGCTTTGATACCATGTAGAAACTGATAAATATAGCTTCGACTTCCAAGACCAGTCTGCATGCAAAATACCTGTTACAAAGAATGAAGCCAAAGACAGAAAAAGCAGAAACCCTTTTGTGCTCAAAAGGTGAGAGCTCAAAATGTATTCAGAGAGTATGCAAAAACAAATACAAGCATTCAACCTTAAAGGTGAAGGAAACCCTAAAAAGAGAAAAAAGCTAACCTAAGAGAAAGCTTAAGAGAAAAATAGAGTACGACTAACTTAATAATTAATATCAACATGATATAATTAATAAGTAAAGATAACTATGTACTCTAACAAAAACTCCTATTCTTTTGATTTTCTTTTCTTTTTATTCTATGACTAAGGTACTTGATGTCTGGCTCTGTCATGCTGGTAGTCGGTTCACTGGTGGAAGAGACTACAGGTTCAATGGCATTTAGGTAACATGCTATCTCATAATCATTTTGAAATGTTAAGAGTTCAGGTTCTTGATAGCATTGGGACCAATAAATGAGGTCATGATGAACAAGAGCCAAGTCAATACCTGGTTCAAGGTTATAAATGTGTGATATTATCGCTGGTGATCGAAGAGTCAGAGTCTGTCAAGTATCCTTCTAAGCTACCCAAATCAAGATTCATCCTAACAAGCAAAGAATCGTCCACTAAGGCAACGCGTGGGTTAAAATCCTCTAATCTTACATGTGACTCGTCGGCTACCTTAGGTTGAGAAATATAAGTGTGTATGACATCAACATCCATGTCAACTATGGAAGGCTCCGAGAAGGATTCCCATTCATAATCATATGAACTTGTGTCTGAACTGCGACTAGGATGTTTACGCAATGAAGGTTTGGGACATCTTGATGTGGAAGCTCTAGTGTCATCAAGGGTAACACCTTCTCTTTCCATTAAACGAACAAGATTCTTTCATTGACGTTCTCTGAAAGGATCTTCTACATCTGATTCATCTTGTTCTAAAGTTTCAACTGATGCATGAGTGACCAGAATATCTGAATCTCCCTAGAGGAGATAACTGGAAGGGACCTAATCTTCACACATGTCATGTTGATTTGTCAAATTAGGTATGTATTCTGGTTCATCTTCACTATCTGATTTATCAAGGATAGGAGTAGTGTGCTTGTTGTGATTCACGAATCCTAGGCCAATCGTCTTCTTAGACTTGTGTCCAAAAAGAGAATGATCAAGAGGTTCGGCCCTAGCATCCAATCTGTGATTAAGAGGGCCATGTCTAGGATAGCCCATCTATTTGACAAAATTATACCCTCTTCCATAAGCCTTAGGTGAGGGAGAGAAGTTCTCATTGTGCATGTATTTCTCTTCTCTATAAATCTAGTCTCTAACAAACGTCTCCTCTTTCTCATCTTGGATAGGCACTAAGGACTCTACAAACATGCCAAATAAAGTCATAGTTGAAGAGGAAGGTCTGTTTTCTTCTGAAGGCTTTCCATAAGACTAAGGTGAAACTGGTAATGTTGTGAGGGAGTTGAGTTGATACCCACTCATGCCAAGATGTACTGACTTAAGCTTGTCTTTACATTCAGCTAAGGTTGCATCAAAATCTTCTGCTTCTCTATTGAGGGGAACATGAGTTCCTGCTGAAATGGAATTAACAGATAATGTGTTATCCCTAGGTATGCAAATCTCTATTCCATTGTAAGGGAACTTAACACACTGATGATAGGTAGACGGTAATGCTTGCATATCAATAATCCACCGTCTATTGAGTAAGATATTGTACGCAAGGGGTCCAACATCAACTATTTAAAATAAAATATCTTTTTCAACATGGCCAATCCTAATAGGAAGGACGGCCAACCCCTTGGAACTTCTTTCCACCTCATCATAGGCTTTGATGGTGATCTTTTTCCTGGTATCTATGAATTTTTCAGAATAACCCAACTCTTTTAAAAGACTAAAGGAACAAATATTAAGCCCAACACCCCCATCTATCAACACACGCCTAACATGGGTTCTATGAATCATGACCTCAATATGAAGAGCAAGATTGTGTGGGTGGCTGAAAGCTTTATCATCATCCTTTGAAAAAGTAAGGTAATGAGGGCTAGCAATATGGTTAACCATGTTGTGGAATTGATCAACATCTAAGTTGTTGGGGACATTCGTCGTGTGCAAAGCATCCTCAAGGACTTGCTTGTGTCTCGGGGACAACTCTAAGAGCTCAAAGATCAAAATCTGAGCTGGGGTTCTTTGCAACTGATTGACAAGGTTATAACTTGACTCAGGATTGATAGTTGGTTTTAAGGTGACATTCTTGGATGCCACTTGCTTAGGTTTACTTGGTTGACTTGAATTGGGTCCTCTAATGACAATGGGACCTTGACTTCGTGTGACAACATTAAGAGTTTGCGATGACACTCTAGAGTTAGGACCCCTTAGCACCACGACGGGTTCTTCATCAAAGATAGGAGGAGAGTCCATGTCTAGATCATAACCATAGGGATCTTTATCCCTCATTATGTTGACATTTTCTTCTACAACTTCAACCATGTTGATAACATTCTCTACATCTGTGTAAGTGTAATTGATCTCGGCCTTGCCATTCTTAGCTTTAGAGGTTTTCCCCTTTTCATACTTGGGCAACGGTTCTTTGAATGCCTTATGATCAACGTTGGTGTTCAATCCATCTATCTTAAGTTTTCCATTCTTAATGAGATCTTGAATAATATGCTTGAGTTTCCAGCAGTTTTCAATGTCATGTCCAATACCATTGTGAAACTTGCAAAAGGCCTTCTCATCCCACCAATGTGGCTTAACATTAGGTATATAATGCTTCGCGGGATCTTGAGGATGTGCAAGGTTGTTGGCGATAAGTGTTTTCAAGACATCCTCATATGAGTCACCAAGTTTTTAAAATTGACGTCTCTTTCTTGGGCCTATCTTGGTATCTTGGCTTGTTCTCTTGTTGATTATATGCATTGAGTTTCATGACTTGAACAACACTAGACAAGTGGAGCACAATTTGATCTTTGGGTTTGGAGGAGTCCACAACTCCATCATTGACTACTTGTTTGTTCCTATTCCAATGTGAGTTCTTCCCTTTATCCTTGTTAGGGTTGTTGTTATTTTGACCATTGTTGTTGTTGTTGCTTCAATGTTTGGTCAAAATTCCTTGTTCTTTTAAAACATCCCAATCCTACATGTGGTATCAACCATGGTGTCAAAGGAATCAAAAACCATCTTTCTAACTTCATACCGCATTTCGGGAACCAAGTTGCTAACAAGGATGTCAATCTTTTCATTTTCAGGAATGGTCCTAGGGTAGAGAGATCATTGTCGTCTCCACCTTTGCAAGAAAGTAACAAATGATTCCCCTTGATTTTTCTTTAATTTGCATAAGTCCAACATGGTGATAGATCTTGAAAGATTGTATGCAAAGTGTTGAACGAATCTATGGACGAGCTCTTTGGAAATATTAATGGGGGAAGTTATGTTGGTGAACCATTCCATCGCTTGACCCTTACGACTCCTTGGGAACAATCTCATGAGGTACGAGTCATCTTGATGAAACTCAAAACTTGTGGTATAAAACTGGCGCACATGATCATGTGGATCTCCATTCCCATCATATTTGTCATATTGAGGGATCTCAACCTTTCTAGGGAAGTATTTCATGTTAACACTTTTGTCAAAATGATTACGACAAATTGAATCCAGTGAGAATGAATTCTTGGGTGCTAACATCTTTTCCATCATGCTCTTAAGTTGTTTGATCTCCTCTTCTTGAGATGGACCTTGCTTCTTGAACCGCCTCACAATAGGTGTGGAATAATCATGTTCAAGGCCTTTCTTAGGAATGGTTTATTCAATCTAAGGACTACTTCTCCCGTTATGAGGTGCATTTAACTTGTCAACCTAGGGACATATACTTGAAATGGTCGGCACGATATGTGCACTAGGTATCTTAAGGAGTCATTCTGCTTATGCTGCAGGAAGGTAAAAATGCATAAAAGAAACTTATACTAGTGTTGCAGGAAAAGAACACATTTATCTTCTTACTAAAATGAATACTAGAAATTCCAAACTCTACTGAAACTTATGATTTCAACCTAGAACATCCATTATAACTATTCTCGTAGATGCGGCAGGAACATTCATAAGGTACAATGCTGCAGGAAGAAATTGTAACTTCTATCTGAAATGATGGAAATGCTGGAAATGAAATATATTCTATTCTAACCTAATCCACCTTCCAAGTGGGCCCCCTTGGTTGGCTTCAACTAATCTATTAACATAGAATGTAAACCAAGAACTACTTCATTGTATTTCAAAAACTCATTACATAGAAACAATACATGGAACTTGAAATAGATTGTTGTATAATAATTTCTTCCAAAAACTTCTGTCTCTATCTTTTCTAACTAACTTCAAACTATCGGTCCCATCCCTATATATAGAGGATCGAACACTTATTACAAAACAAACAGAAAAGAAACTATCTTGCTGAAAACATGCCGGAGAAGGAGATGGAAGTGCAACAGCCCGCAGTGTGGGTAATAAAGCTCGGGCGACCAGTTCAACATAATAAAGTGCAGAGGGAATATAGGCTCCATTGTAGCAGCCGTGTTTTTTGGTGCTGTAATGATCACTCCGTCATAGCTAGTCCTCAACAGTGTTCCTTGAATGCTGTCGACCACTCTCCAGCCGCTTTCTCTCCTATCAAGTTAGTTATGATGCGGAAATATTCATGCAACAAGCTTAATCAAATTAAATATCCAGATATTAGAACATATATTCTGATGGTTTCATGAAATACTGCACTATATGTATAATATTAGAAAAATATGTCACAAACATCTACCCATGGTTTATTAGTTCTATCTAGACTTTATCACAAGTTTTGACTGACTTGGCTCTCAAATGTTTTGACAAAAACTAGAACAGAGTATTTAAAATTATACAAAATAAAGGCAATAATTTGGCCTTATCATCTGCCCCTTGGTTAATCAAATGCTTGTCCCCAAGCATTGCACCTTCTAGAAATTGACCTAAAGTCACCAACTTCAATTCTTCCTCGCCTCTGGCTTTTGAAGGAGTAGTAGAATCCTCTTGCTCTTTCCCAAACTTCCCTTCTATGATCTTCCTGCAGCCTGTCAAGCTTGGTAGTGTTGATATCATATAAAGGCCAAAGGAGCATGGACGACTGCATTATGAGTGGACACCAGAGCTCCTTCCTGATTTGCCTACCCAGTGCTATGTATTTTGGTGCCCAGTGTATAGCTACTTCAAGGTTAATGGGGCTATGTGGTTCTGATCTTTTGAACACCTCTGATAATCTGCCCCATCTACTTCTGGCACTGGTTAAGGCTCTTTGGAAGATAAAATAGGACATGCTATCATATTCTGCATACACATCTGCTCTGAGTTTAAATTTTTTATCTTTGATTTCCTTTTTAACATTCCCATACGTCAGTTTGAACCAATCCCTCAGGAATACTTCTGGTTGACTGCTTTCTGCTCTTAAGGGTAGGGATTATGTTTTCTCAAGTTCTTTATAATTCTCCAATTGTCTATCATAGTTAGCCTCATTGTGCATCCATGAAATTAGGGCCCTTAGGTGTATATCCCCTATGTAAGGTAGGGGATTCCATTTATTCTCTGCTGGGATGATGAAATTATGCACATACAACTCACAGAGTAAGTTTTGTTGCTAAGATGGAAGTGTTTGGTATAAACCATAGAATTCCTGGGCTGATTTGAACTCTGCATTTACATCTTTGAGGGTCATCATCAACTAAAATAGAATGAATTGTTCTTTGAGACAGATAGTATAGACCCTAGGTGGAGGTCTACAAGAAATTACCTGGTCAGTTAGTTTAAGGGCATGTTCCATTCTTTGTTTCTGTCTTGCCAACTGATCTTTCAATTCTGCAATTTCCTTTTCCTGTTATGCTATTACTTTCTGCAATTTCTTTTTCTCTTCTCCATACAAAGTGGTTGTAAGAACATGTTTATTATATAACTAGAAAAGAAGCATTTGCAGAGTAATCAGACCACTGTTTTCATCTTGTTATTCTTCTTCCTTTGTTCTTTCCATAACTGCTCTAAGAATTTTATTAACCAAGTTCGCTTCTAGGAAACTAAAGCATTTTTTGTGCAAGCCAGCTGGTGGGTTATAGGGGTTTCTTCCTCACAAGTTGGAACATCCTGATGGCTGACTCTTGGGTCATTTTGACATACATTTGGCTCTTCTTCACACTCTTCTTCCAGATTTTGAGGAATGTCAGGAATCTCAGATTGCCTGGGAGAATCATCCAGAACAATATGGATAGGAGTTTCCCCTCAAATTGTTTGGGGGAAGAGGGCTAGCTTTCAGTGTGTGCTTTAGGATTCTGCCCTCTCATCCTAGAACTTCTTCTTACAGGGATTTCCTCAACTTCTACGGCCTTCTTCTTACTAACCCTTTTTGTTTTCTCTGCTGCAGGAGTAGTGGCTGTAGGAGTAGTGGCTGCAGGAACTGACTTCATTTTCTTTTTTCTTGGGACTTGAGTGTTTTGTGGTTCAGCTGCAGGAACCAAAGTTTCTCCTACTAACTTCCGTTTTCCTTTAGTTTGGGCGGTAGTAGGTATATTTCTCATGTGAGCTGTTAAGGGCACATTTTCTTGTATATTTTTGATTTCTGCCCCTTGGTTATTTTTCTCGGCAACTGAATCAGGGGAAACTACATTATCTTGGCTAACTTGTACATTAGGGGCAATTTGAGGCTGAAGGGTTTTATGATAGATGAACTCTGCCCATGTCATAGGGGAGGCATCCCTAAGAGATATTTCTATGAGTAATTTAATCAGGGCATGGTGAGTAACAGAGTTTTCTTTCCCTTTTTGTATTTCTTCGGCACTAATGCATAACATATTAAATAGAAAATTGGGTGCATTCATTGGGATATTATGTCGTACATAACTAAGAAGCTTAAAATGATGTGCATGTAAATTAGAGAATCGCCCTTCACAGGTGAAATACCTTATAATGTGCGTAGCCAACTCCTGGTATGGTGGAGGAACGGACATCCTTTTGCATCCCTCTTTAATGATCTCCAATGGAGGGTCTCCTGGTAGGGTGAATTGAGCCCTGGCTGACTTGGCATCATGGGCATAGGGATAATGTTCCCCTGCTACTGGAAAACCAGTCACTTCCACTATTCGCTCCTCTTTTGCAATGACTGTCAACCCCCATACCGTCGCTTGGCCCTCATCAAATGTGTTTGCAAATTCTGTTGCTGCTTCATCATCAAACTCCGTCAATTTTAAGAAATACCCCAGCCATCCGCAGGCATTAAATCTTCTTACGGCCTCAACATTAGATAGTAAAATGCCATGCACCACTAGTTCATGCCACTGCAATTGGCCCCCCATTTGTGCTTTAACAAATTGAACCTCTGCTCTGTTTAACCTCTGCTCTGTTCTTGATAATTACCTTCTTTTCTTTTGAATTTCAAACCACTTCTCGTAAACCCACAGACCCTCTTCCACATTCTTCTGGTATTCTTGATATGAACAATAATAATGTACTTTAATAGAATGAATCTTAGATATTCATGCGAGCAAGATTTATGTCAAGGTTTTAATACTGGGTCACATCTAGTCTGACAGTTAGGGGTTTATTCAGAATAAAGGTACGACATTTGACACTTGTGTGATGCGGTAGCTGGATTGTAATTAAGACAATGCCGAAGTATAGATTTGAGGATCTTTAATGAGTAAATAGAAATGACATTTTAAAAATTGGCACACTTCCCTTCCCCCTACGAAATATTGACAAGTGTCCTCACTTGTCAGACTTGGCAGAAAGTACGAAACTAGATTAAGGTGGCAACGATACATTTATTGCAGTATTCGATATAACCAACTAAATACATACACTAAAAATATAAATAAATTTGAAAAGCTCATACCTATTAATTAATCATCGCACATGCCAGGAAAGATTGGCGAGAGTGGAATGATGGTGTCGGCAGTCGGCATGCGTTAGCACACGATCTCTTTATTAAAAGCATAGAAATATGATGATGTGGAAGGTGGGTGGATGGAAGGTTAACAAATGAAGTGGGTTGAAAAAGAATAATGTAGGAAGTGAATGGAGAATTTGAAATTTATGTAAAACATAAAGTTATTATTATGGGCATGCTTCGAAGGAATTCTTGTTGAAGTGCTGCAGGAAGAAGGTTGACACCCTCTGCTACAGGAAGTGTTACCTGTTGATCCTTTAAAACTGGCTGGTGGAACTGCTGCAGGAAGCCTTCTTTCATCTGTGGCTAGTGATACAACTTTAGTCTATGTCCATTGACTAGTAGTTTGAAGTGTACAGGGTCAATTGTGGTCAACTAGACTGCTCCATTTGCAAATACATGGCTTATTTCATATGGACCAAGCCATTGTGTCTGCAACTTTCCTGGTATCTCTTGGTATTTGGAATCATATAAAAATGCCCAATCTCCAAATTTGAATTGCTTACTCTTAATATGGGTATCATGCCACTGTTTTCTTTACTTTTGGACAATTTCTGTGCACTACAGGGCAGACTTACACATTTCATCCAAAGAATTGAGATGTAGCAAGTGCTCTCTCTGTGCTACAGGAAGATCAATATTTAACTCCAGTGTTGTTCTTAATGTTTTGTGTTCAAACTCAATCGGTAACATTGTTGTTTTAACATATAACATTTTGAATAGAGTGAACCCTGTGGTGGTCTTCCATGTTGGTCTATATGCCTAGATGACTTCTGATAGTCTGCTGCTCCAATCTTGATGATGCAAATGAACTGTCTTTGTTAAGATTGCTTCTATTTCCCAATTTGTTACTTCTACTTGTCCATTGGCTTGGGGGTGATAGGGGCTTGATTTCTGATGTCTGATATTATATTCCTTCATGAGCTCTGTTATTAGATTGGAGGTGAATTGTGTACCCTGATAGTAACAAGTTCTCTTGGCACGCCATATCTAGTAAATATTTCTTCATACAGGAATTCAACAACTTTATGATCTCTAGCATGTTTCATTGCTCTGACTTCGACCCATTTGGTCAAGTAATATGTGCACACCAAAATGTATGACTTCCCATTAGATGGAGGGTCTATTGGGCCAATAAAGTCCATGCCCCATTTATCAAATGGTGCTACCACCACCTATGGGTTTAAGGGCATTTCATCTGATCTTGTTGGTCGGCCCATTCTCTAACATTTGTCACACTTTCTTGTATAACTTGCCGCATTTTTGTGAAGTGTAGGCCAGTAGTAGCCTGTTGTCAAAATCTTCTGTGTTGTTCTTTTTGCTGCAAAGTGCCCCCACATGGTTCATTATGACATGCATGAAGAATGTCATATGTCTCATCTTCTCTCACACATCTCCTCATGACTTGGTCAGGTCCAGTGTAAAATAATGTGATATCAATCCAAGAGAAATGTAAGCTTTTCTCTACAAGCAGCTTCTTATCCTTATAAGAGAAATGTGTTGGCATTTTATTAGCTGCTAGGTAATTAGCTATATCTGCATACCATGGATTCTGGACAACAATATGAAACAAATGTTCATCTGGAAATGCATCATCTATCAAAGTGGTATCTTCCTCAGCATGATGAATTCTTGATAGATTATCAGCTACCATGTTTGCTTTCCCTGGCTTGTCAATGATTGTTATATCAAATTCCTGCAACAAAAGGAGCCATCTTGCTAACCTGCCTGTGATGGCAGGTTTGTTCATGAGATACTTAATTGCTACATGGTTAGTATGAACAAAGATAGGATAACCAGTCACATAATGGCAGAAATTGTTCAGAGCATAAACTACTGCTAACAATTCTTTTTCAGTCATTGTATAGTTTAACTTTGGTCCATGTAGACTCTTACTGATATAATAGATTGCATTTTCAAAGTTTTTAGTCTTTTGTCCTAAGAGAGCACCTACGACATAGTCTGAAGCATCTGTATGAATGTGAAAGGGCAAAGTCCAGTCAGGACCCCTAAGTACTGGTGCAGTTGTCAAAAGTGACTTGAGCTGCAGGAAGGACTCATCACATTCTTTTGTCCAAGCAAATTCATCTTCTTTGGTAAGTAAGTTGTACAGAGGACTAGCTATTTGACTAAAGTTATGGATAAAGCTCCTATAATAGCTAGTGTGACCTAGGAAAGATCTGACTTCTTTTTGCTTAGTAGGAATAGGGAGTGTGAAAATTACCTCTATCTTCGCAGGGTCTACCTGGATTCCAGCTTCGGAGATAAAATATCCCAACACCACTCCTTCTTGCATCATCAGAAAGCACTTTTCACTGTTGAGTGATAGGTTATGTTTCTCGCATCTGATTAGTACTTTCTCCAAGTTCTTCAGAGCTTCCTCAAATGTGACACCGAATGTAGTGAAGTCGTCCATGTAGATTTCCATGCAATCATGGGATATATCAGTGAAGATGTTGATCACAGCTCTCTGAAAGGTAGCAGGTGCATTGCATAATCCAAATGGTAATACTGAATAGGCATATGTGCCCCAAGGGCATGTGAATGTTGTCTTTTCTTGATCTTCGGGGGCAATGCTTATCTGATTGTAACCATTGTATCCATCCAAAAAGGAAAAATATTTCTTTCCAGCCAAATTATCCAAGACCTAGTCTATAAAAGGTAAAGGAAAGTGGTCCTTCTTTGTAGCATTATTTAATTCTCTGTAATCCACACATATCTTCCACTTACCCCCTTTCTTAGGTACAATTACCAATGATGATACCCACTTGCTATCAGAGATTGGATAGATGAATCCAACATCCAACAACTTCTGCAACTCTGTTTTAACTATTTCTCTCAGTGCTAGATTTATTCTCCTTTGTGGTTGTCGAAGTGGCAAGCTTTCATCATTGATGTAGATTCTGTGGGTGCAGAGTTTTGGGTTAGTCCCTCCATATCTCCATAATCCCATGCAAAGGCTTTTTCATGCTGACTAAGGAGCTTGGTTAACAATGCCAACTGTGATTGGGACAACTTGTTGTTTACATGCAGGTTACATCCAGAGGACAGTTCCACTATTGTTGTTAGTTCTGCCATTAACACTTTGGGCACTGGAATTCTTTCTATTTCACTTGTCAGTAATTGATCAATCATTTCAGGGTTTGCTGGAGACATACAGTCCTCATAGGTACATAGCTGTAAAATAGAACTTTCTGAGACATCTTTAGCCACAATACATTCATTGGTAAGAATGCTCTGTATCATGTCATCTTCCTCTTGCATCTTTAGAAAAGATTGCCTATGCAACATCATGAGCTGGGCTACGGAATTCAGCTCCTCTTCCTCTTCTCCTAAGTCTGGTCAAATAGGTTCTCCCAAGTTTGGCTGGGGTTGGGCAGGAGGATATAGGGCTAACTTCCTTATAGCATGACCATTTAAAATTGTTATACTGCCTGATCTGCAATTAATTTTGGCATCAGTGGTGGCTAACCAGGGTCTTCCCAAGATTACAGGATAGCCAACAAAGTTTACTTTAGGTGATAGGATAAGAAAATCAGTAGGATACTCCCATGAATCTAAGGTTACTCTCACATCTTCTATGAGACCCTCTGGAGTAACAGTTGAACTATCAGCAAGTTGTAATACTATGGCTGTTGTTCTCAAGCCTTTTATGCTTAGCCTGTGCATTGTATCTTTAGTCATCACATTTATTATTGCTCCCAAATCAACTAGAGCAATTTTCATAGTCTGTCCATTTATTATCAGATCAACTACTGGGCTGCCAGGATCTGAATACTTTGGTATTACCACCTTTCCTAACATGATATTAGCTAATTTCCCTACAACATGTACTATTTGAGGGTCCTTCTTCTTCTGCCCTCACTTCTTAAGGAATGCTTCCTTGATAGCCTTTCCATAAAGAGGTATATCTTTGATAGCTTGGAATAGAGGGATTTGAATGTTCATATTTTTTAGTTGCTCAATAATATCAAATGTTTCTTCCCCTTGAGGTATAGGTTTTCATTTATTTAGCCTCTGTGGAAAGGGTGGATTTGAAGTGTGGACAGTAGTTCTACTGGGTACATCAGTCGGTTGGCTAGTATTTGGTAGTGTACCTTCTAGAAGTAGTGTTGTAGGAGTCTCTACAACTTTCGTGATAATAGGATATTTAGGTGCGGGCAGTGTGGTACCGAACCTCAAATGTATATCAGCTATTTCTACTGAATAAGTAGGACACTACTGAGTGTTAGTAGTGTATGTTTGCTGCTGCTGCTGTTTATTGTTTGGATTTGGCTGTGGTTGAGCAGGCAATTGGGTTGGCTTTGGATTAGCATTAGTTTCTGCAGGAGGTGGCATTATTATAGGTGGTTGCACTGGAGGTGGTAATTGTGGACAGCCATAATTTTGGTTAGGCCACTGTGGAGGCCCCCTCCATTGATTATTTTGCTTCCAATTTCCTTGCGGTGGTTGCCATTGATTTTGCTGATTAGGCCACTAGTTATTTTGCGGGTTTTGTCATTGGTTGTTTTGCTGATTTGGTCACTGATTATTCTGTTGGTTTTTCCACTGGGTATTTTGCTGGTTTTTCCATTGGGTATTTTGCTGATTAGGCCATTGGGTATTTTGTTGGTTTTTCCATTGGGTATTTTGCTGATTAGGCCATTGGGTATTTTGCTGGTTTTTCCACTGAGGTTGAGAGTATTGAGAAGTGTTCTGATAATTTTGGTTTTGCCACTGATTATTATTAAAATTTGAAAATTGTAGAGGATCTTGTGGCATACCTTGTCATGAAGCCCATGGTCGACGTTGAGCAACAGAGAACACTTGATTATTGTCTCCTTCTACCTTCATGTAGTCAGTTGACAAATGTTGATTTTCCATGTTTGCTATCAGCTTACATCCGCAGTCTTTCTTCTATTTGCAGCAGTGTGGACAGTACTCAGCCAATTGTGATTCAGCTTTTGCATGCTTTTTCTTGACAGTCATTATGTCAAGATGTGTAGCTACATCATTTATAATATTTTGCTTGAAATTCATGAGAAAATTGGATATCTCTAGCTTTGAGACGCTTGAACCAATCCCTTTTGTGACTGTGGGCCGATATCCTCTGCCTTTCTTCACGGTTGACCTTGAGTAGTTTTGACAGATTTTCTTGAGGTCATCCCAAGAGGATTGGGATATGTTTCTACCAGCCATCAAGTCTAATGTCTCCAAACAGTTGTCATTTACCCCTCTCAAGAAGACTAGTTTTTGTGAATCCTCTGCCAGTATATGCTGGGGATTCTTCTGCATTGTGTATAAAAAATGTGAAACATAGTCCTCCAATGTTTCGTCTTCCTTTTCAGACATCCTAAAGATATCATCTCCTTTTGGGTCACTACCTTTACAATAATCTTTATATTTCTGTAGAAAGAACGTTTGCATTTCATCCCAGGTACCTACTGCATTGGCTCCTAAGCCCATGGACTATCGTAAGGCCGACTCTTTCAGTGTTGTAGGAAACAACTTGAGCTTATGGGCATCGATATTATAGTCGAAGCTTCGATAGAGTATGTCAAACTCAAACAAGAAAGTGTCAGGATCCTTCGTTATAAGACCATAAAACTTTGAAAGAGTAGCTGTGGGTATATTTTTGAGATTAGCATTGTTTATAAGGCTTGGGAGAGGAAATGGGAAAGTAGGGTGTGCCATTACTAGAGGTATTTGATTATGGGGTTGCTGCTGGAAAGGAGCATTAGCTACTGGATTGTTAACAATAGGTGGATATGGACCAGAATTATCTAGAAAGATGGCCAAGATTTCTGCAAATGGTCAGAAGCCGCTTATATCAAGTGGTTCTTCTCTGGAGGAAGATGTTGTAGGAAAGTCGAGGCTTGCATCTTCAAAGGGTAACTCAACTTCTTCAACTTCCTCGTTCAAATTAGCAGACTCTGTTGGGAGAAATATGCCATATTCATCTTGTTTCCTTTCTCTTCGATGCATGCAATTGAATTCTTCACGCTTTGTGAAGCAATTTTTAGAGATACAAATCTAAAAACTAATCTAGGAATAAAAATGACTCAAAAATGTTCCTAGCTTGACACCATCCCCGACAACGGTGCCAAAAATGAACTGCCTCACAATAGGTGTGGAATAATCATGCTCAAGGCCTTTCTTAGGAATGGTTTATTCAATCTAAGGACTACTTCTCCCATTATGAGGTGCATTTAACTTGTCAACCTAGGGACGTATACTTGAAATGGTCGGCACAATATGTGCACTAGGTTTCTTAAGGAGTCATTCTACTTATGCTACAGGAAGGTAAAAATGCATAAAAGAAACTTATACTAAATGCTGCAGGAAAAGAACACATTTATCTTCTTACTGAAATGAATACTAGAAATTGCAAACTCTACTGAAACTTATGATTTCAATCTAGAACATCCATTATAACTATTCTTGCAGATGATGCAGGAACATTCATAAGGTACAATGCTGCAGGAAGAAATTGTAACTTCTATCTGAAATGCTAGAAATGTTGGAAATGAAATCTATTCTATTCTAACCTAATCCACCTTCTAAGGGGGCCCCCTTGGTTGGCTTCTGCTAATCTATTAACACAAACTGTAAACCAAGAACTACTTCATTGTATTTCAAAAACTCATTACATAGAAACAATACATGGAACTTGAAATAGATTCCTGTATAACAATTTCTTCCAAAAACTTCTGTCTCTATCTTTTCTAACTAACTTCAAACTATCGATCCCATCCCTATATATAGAGGATCGAACACTTATTACAAAACAAACAGAAAAGAAACTATCTTGCTGAAAACATGTCGGAGAAGGAGATGAAAGTGCAACAGCGCGCGTTGTGGGTAATAAAGCTCAGGCGACCAGTTCAACATAATAAAGTGCAGAGGGAATATAGGCACACTACATTTTTGCGTCCTAGAATAATGGCTCCATTGTAGCAGCCATGTTTTCTGGTGCTGTAATGATCACTCCGCCATAGTTGGTCCTCAACAGTCTTCTTTGAATGTTGTTGACTACTCTCCAGCCGCTTTCTCTCATGTCAAGTTAGTTATGATACAAAAATATTCATGCAACAAGCTTAATCAAATTAAATATCCAGATATTGGAACATATATTCTGATGGTTTCATGAAATACTGCACTATATGTATAATATTAGCAAAATATGTCACAAACATCTACCCATGGTTTATCAGTTCTATCTAGACTTTATCACAAGTTTTGACTGACTTGGCTCTCAAATATTTTGACAAAAACTAGAACAGAGTATTTAAAATTATACAAAACAAAGGCAATAATTTGGCCTTATCACTTGTTAATCTTCTTGTCCACATCAAAGTTGTAGGGGACTCTAGCACCCTTGTTGATTAAACTCTCTAGGATCTTATCTTTGTTTTTATCTAAATATCTCTCCACATATTGCTGGAAGAGTGGTTCTTGTTGTATTTTCATGAAGTCTTGGGAGCTGAGGTCAAAACTCGAGTTACTACCCCCATATTATGAACCACGGTGAGCACGTTGTGAAGGTTGTCTTGAGTTCCTAGGAGGTGTTAGTCTCCTATAATGATCATGTCTTGAAGCCCTTCTTCCTCTAGGGCTAGGAGATCGTGACGGTGCTCTCAAATGTCTTCCACTTCATGGAGTCTTAGGAGGGGTGGATAGAGGAGATTTGTTTCCACCACCAACACACATGTTGTTGAATTGATCATTAAGTTGTTGAGCCAAGAGTCTATCTTGCTCCTCTCGAAAAGATTTCATTTCTATTTCCAACAATGTTTTTCTCTCCAACTCTAGGAGTCTAAATTGTTCTTCTTTTGCAGCTTGTTCATCTAGGAAGGCTTTCCTTTCACACTCAATCCTCTTAAGTCTTTCGCTCATGTATCTTGAAGACGTTTTGAGAGGTGAACTTGGTCTTGAATGTTGAAACAAATTATTGGTGTATGCTGCATTTACGCAAGTGTCATAGGGTTCATCGTCTTGGTTTTCATGTTGTGATAGCTCATCTTGATAAGCTTGCCTCTTACCTCTATCAACTGTTTGGTGTGCATCCAGATATCTAGTTGAGATAAGGGGTGAGACTAGTCAACTGTCACGAGAGGAACCACCAAATGATATAGTATTTCTATGTTTCACAAATATGTCATCAAAACGTTTATCCATTTCTCCCCTCTCTCGTCGAGTCATTGTGTAACTCATATCCATATCTGAGCGAGAAGATGCTAAGGGTGTACTCAACTCACTAAGGTTACTCTTGGAATCAAACCAAATTTTTGAGTTGTTCCTGGGTGATTGATCAAATATGGGTTCTTTTCCCTTACGTTTTTGGTGAGTTTGAACTAAGGGTAATTGGTTGAAGACTACTTGAGCTCGTTTTCCTTGATCTACTTGATATCTTGTTGTAACTGGCATGAAAGAAAAGGTACTAGGTGATAGGATGACCCTAAGAAACGTTGGCACCAAACCAGGATAGTAAAGGCATTCACTTGTCCAAAAGAGAGGTGATAAGATAGAATTTTTGCAAGAGGCATAAATCAACACTGCCACAGAGGTGCCCATTGAACGAGTGAATACCCTAACACATATGGATGAGGAGGATGATTTACCCAAGTTATATTGATTGAATTTGAATTTGTATGAAAGTGAATGGACAAGAGATTACCAAAACTCTCCAAGTGTGTTACTAAAGGATCTAAAGGTTTGCCTTCTCAACAAGGACAATTTCTAGCTCACCAACTCCAAACAAGGTCACTTGTGAAATCAAAGGTTACTAGTTCAAGAGGTAAACACAAGAATCCAAAGTGTAAACAAGCTTCTAACAACGGGGTAAGTAATCTAATCTGATATGGATAAACCAAGGAAGACTGAAAATGATTGGATAGCAAATTGAGCAAGTTGACAGTTTGACACTTAAGAATGCAATTTTATTGATTATTTTGATGTTTTCTTGATGTTTGGTGTATATTTCAATGTTTCACTCACGCAAGACACATCAAGCAGAATGTTTGTTGTAAAAGAAACAGTCACATCACAACCTAGGTAAGCCAGGGCAATATTTGTTGAATTCCTAGTTGAATCGAAGTTTAGCCATGCTTACTCATAGTGGACAACTTAGAAGTTTGGAGGCACGGGCTCCTCCTTATATGCGTACTCACTTCTCAGGCACACCAAGCTTCGAATCCCAAGGGAATCACTCCCCAAAGGACTATTGTCTCTACTTAGAGACATGAAAGTGTGGGACGTCTTAATCGGTTTCTGACCTTCCGCACCAACAGATAGAGGTTTTTTGGTCACTATAATAAAGTTCATAGTCAAGGCATCCATTCAGGTGGTTGTGATCAAGTCATTTTCCCAATTAAGGGGACTCTCCCAATCCTTTCAAAGCAAGATTTTCACCTTAACAATGTAGGGACTCTAACGCACCACTAGGGTACTCTTATATGCTGAATGTAGACCTCTAAATTCAACACAAACACAACATAGTCTTTACACAATCGCTCAATTCACAAAGACAAACATGAATTGTTTGTTCTGCAAATTCGATTGAGGCGACCTGTTGCCTCCTAATTAGTTGTGGATGTTGAGTTTTACCCTCAGAACGAGAGCCAACAACTTGACCATTGCTAACATGGAGGATTTTAAGAATGCAAGAAGAGAATAATTGTCATTAATCTTATGAAATCTGCAACTAGTCTATGAGAAAATGCTCTAAATCTATGAATTGAGAAGCAATTTAAGCTATGAAAGCAAATGACACTAATCTAAGAATGAATTGCAACTACTCTATGGAAGTCAAATGCAATTAATCTAAGAAAGAAAGTGTTTTTAATCTAGAAATGAAATGCTTGTAATCTATGAAAGGAATTACTTCTAAGCTAGAATTGAACTTGAAATGGATTTAAGAAGCTTGAAAGCACCAAA
>MU224390.1:1107365-1141319 GCA_018584345.1 Thuja plicata
GTTGGGAAATCCACTCTCACTGGCTCTATTAAAGCACTTGGGAGGTAGCCATGCTAAAAGAATTATATGAGTTTCTCTTACACCCAAGATCCACAAAGGCAAGGGGAGAGGATACGTTCATATAATTCTTAAGATTACAATCTAAAAGACACTTCAAACACAAGAAAATGACAACAATACTTCTAGATTTTTGATCATCCCACAAGGGCGAAAGCATAGTTTCCTAACATCATTGTCATTCCTAAAATACCAAAATAAAAGTTCATTTTAGAATTCTTGCATGTGGGTTCCTATTGTAATAAAACAAAATGAAATGCAAGCACAAAGTTTAGCATGCTATCGATCAATGCAACCTACAAGACAATTTGTTAGTAGTTTGTATTTTTAGTCTTATTTTTAAACGTCCTGCAAACTCCTGTAAGGCTGTAATCAACAAGATAAGTCAGAGAACAACAAAGTCCAAAACTTGTCAGCATTAGAAAAGTTAGAAAATCATAAATCTGATTGCATATTACGAAATTAGATAAAAAATAACGCACTTTCAAAAAAAATTACACTAAAAAATGTTACCGTATGAGCCCCTACGAGGCTTTGGAAGCTGCAAAATAAAGGATTAGACAGGTACAATGATCAAAACATGCAATTTATGATAAAAACGTGACTCAAATCTAGAAACTAAGACCAACCCAGAAATCTTCACACAATTCTACCCAAAATAAAAAAAAAATTGCACTCAATTTGGACCTAATATGAGAAAGATATAATCGTTTGAAGTTAGACTGTCAAACCAAAAAGCTCAATGGTGAAGGCTAAGACTTTTCAAACCCTGCTGACGTCAGCTGACTACGACATTAAAATTGATGGGCTGGTAGCTGTTAGAGAATTCCCATATTTTGACAGTCATATGGCCGTCAAATTTAACACAGTAAAAAAATTGATTTTTGATTTTTATTTTATTTTTTCAGATTTTTTTCAAGTTTTTTTTTCAAAAATCTTCCTCGGGCTGCATGCAAAGATGATCCAAAATTTGCCTCGATTTCTGTGCAAGCTTGTTTGGGCAAAAGTATTTGCCACATGTTTGACTTTCGTCAAATATGGGCAAGTTTATAGTCGTTTTCAATCGAAATGGCGATCCAGACGCGATGGTGGGGTAAGATTTGGCTCAAAATGAGAGCTTTAAAGACACTGAGAGAATAATAGATAGAAGATAGAATAAATTTTCAAATGTGATGACAGAAATGGATGTTCTGCCCCACGGTGGGCGCTAAAAATGTGTGTTAAAAAGTAGACACACTTCTATGAGTCATTATATTCAAGATTGCTCAAGAATGAGGTCTCAAATGGCGACTCATAGCTCCCTATTCATGGAGTGCAAGGGTTTGTAATGAAGACCCTCAGTTTAGACCTAGTCATGCCCATGCAAGTACACCATGAAATGAGAGATTCAAAGAGGAAGAGCAAGAAAGCTAGTCTCCATGATCATCAAATATGCATTGCGAATGAAAACTATTCTATATGATAACAATGCATGAAAGGAAATATGCAAACTAATCTATGAAGGAAATATGCAAAATTAATCTATTGAAAGGAAATATGAATCTAAATTAACATGAATCTACTCTAAATGGATTGTCATAGATGCATGAGAGAAGAAAACAAGAAGAAGAGAAGTTGCATGGTTCAAGCTCAAATGCTCAAACTCTCCTCCAAAATTCCTTTCTAAACCTATAGCATAACAATAACATAAAAACTCTATCTCTCTCTAATTCTTAAATGAGGAGAGGGCTCCTTATAAAGGAAAGTGTGGAGAAGAAAGCATCCTCAAGAGAAATGTGGGATAAATCCCTAAAAAGACAAGTAAGAGGAAAAAACCCACCACTTAGGAATATGTGTAGAGAAAAATGAATTTTTATTTTTATTTGATTTATTTCCCCTTTTTCATCAAAAAAAGAGCTTTAAGTGAGGATTTTATTTATTTAATTAGAAGGGGGATTTTTTCTTTTAATTAAATAAGATTATTTAATTTTAAAAAAAAGAGATTTTAATTAAATACGATAAGATTATTTAATTAAAAGAGAGATTTTCTTTTAATTAAATAAGATTATTTTATTTAGTAAAAATAGATTTTCTTTTAATTAAATAAGATCATTTTATTTAATTAAAAGGGGTGTTTTCTTTTAATTAAATAAGATTATTGATGAAATGATCAAACCTTAGGAAATATTGAAATAATTGAATTAATTATGATTTGATCAAGGAAATTGATTTGAATTGAAAATGATGCAAGACATTGATTCAGGAATTTGATAAATTAAAGAATGGGGGCCCATAGTCTAGGCGACTATTTTAGGGTGCATACAACGACGAGTCCCAATCAGTTGCATTGTATAGTCCTGTAGACACACAAACAATTAATGTTGTCAAAAAATAGAGGAACATTATGTCAATAAGAAATAGTAACATATTTGAAACATGCAGTTGCATCATTTTTTCAACAGTTGTGGAGAATAAACCTGCACACAACAAGCATAATAAACATATCACTGCCAAAACATAGAAAATTATTGGGATGAATAAAAAGGATATGTGGCTATTAAACATGCAGATGGATGATCAAAGCACAAATGCATCGTAAGGATCTTTTCCTGTACAAAAACTAAAAAGCCGTGAAAATCTCAGAAATAATAGGTGCTTCATGTCGGGTTCAGCATTTGTAATAGGGGTAAAATATTCAGATTAGTATACTTGCAACAATAGATATTAGATCCAACCAAGAGATCTAGATTATTGCAAAAATGTACTCCTCTTTAAGGGAGAAATGACATAATTCGATGCATGAGATAAATAATTCAAATGATTCTCCTTCTCTTTGCAATTGTAAGCTCTCATATTTGCTCCAATTATGATAACATGAGAATTCAAAAATCATGGTCCTAAATAATGAAGAATTACCTTCATTATATAGACTTTCCTTTGGATTTCAATAGACAATTATGATTGATTGATAATGAATAGTTAAGACTGATTTAGACTAGATTGATTGAATATATTACTCAAACAAATTAAGAGATAACTGGTTTCCTGTCAGAGTTGATTGATCAAAAAACTAAATGAAATGAACAAAGGACTAATTAGATTGATCAGTTACAAGAATTGATTAGCCAGTGAACTAAATTATTAGAGAGAAGACTGTTTTGATTGGAGAGAAGACTGATTTGATTGATTAGTTAGGAAAATTGATTGGACAAAAGACATAACTTTATTAGTCATTAGTCAGGCTAAAAGTCAATATTAGTCATGGAGGTGGAACTAAAAGAATAATAATTATTAAATAAATTTAAAATTTATTTAATTGTGCATGATTAAGAATAAATAAATTGCATACTTTATTTATTTTGAGACGACTTAGTTAACATTGTGGAAGTGAAATAATTCAATAAAATAATTATTTTATTGAATTATAGAAGACATAATCAGTAAATTAAATAATTAAAATAATTAGTGAATTGTGATGACAAGAATGAGAAATGTTTTGATTAAGTAAAAATAGGTTTTACAAGGACCCAAAACCTTTACATCAGTTTTCCAAATATTCAAGAGAGTTCAACAACATGTGTCGTAGCACCAAGCAAGAAAAGAACAACAGCTAGCAAGCTAACAACCTAAACAAAAAAGTCCCACATATAAACAATAAGGACAGCGACAACAAAAACAAAAAGGACAGAACTAAGTAAAAGACAGCTACATGCCCTCCACCATTTCCTGGGCCTGAATGACCATAATCTGCATCTGATTTACCAAATTCTTAAGGTCTTTAGTTTCTTTGTCCGCCTTTGGACTCATCTTCTTGGTGCTTTCCCTTGTGCGAGTACCCGGTCATGTGATCTCCTTCACCTCTCTACAGTCCTTTTCCCATTTGTCCTGATCTAACTTATCCATCAGGATCTGTGTGTGTCTAGTATAGGATTTTAGGCTCACCAGGCATTGCTCCCCAATTTTCTTGACCATTTCCTCAAGTTTTTCTACCTTTATATTCAGTTTGTTGATTTTCCTTGCGGTGTCTTCTTCCTCCACCTTGTCAATGATGTCCTTCAATTGTTTCTCCATTTTTCCCACTTTGTTCACAAATTCCACCTGGGCTTCTGAATTCTCAACTGTCTCTTTCAATTCATCCAAGCATTCAGCAACTGGTTTCTCACCAATACCAATGCTTTTTAAGATATTAATCTCAGCCCTCATAAATTCAATTTGTTTTTTCATATTAGCATTGTCTTCAATCAAATTACTCACCATACCAGTGAAATCTGCAATGCAATCCTTTCTTTGCTTGATATCATCAAGCATATGATAATTGTTTGTTTCCTCATTTTCATGGATTTCTATTTCCTCGTGCCCTGTTTCCTCTTTGTCTGTTATTTTTTCTAGATTTTCCTTCGCCTTTTCATCCTTCTTCTGCTCATTAGTTTCTGTATTCCCCTTTTGATTTTGGTCCTCTTCATTGTCATCTTTTTTGTCCTCCTTGTCTTCACCTCTTTCATCTTCCCTGGGGTTCTTCTCAGTATTCATCTTTTTCTCCATCATATCTTCCTCATCCGAGGAAAGAACAATTCTCCTCTTGCTGGGTTTTTTACCTTTCCGACTGATCTTGTTTCTCTCCATACCTTCTCCCCGTTTTCTTTTCTTTGTGTCTTTTTTGTCCTCCTTCTCTTCATCCTTAGAATCCTTCTCTGTTTCAGTTTCTTCCACCAAAGTCTTCTTCTTATTCAACCTTTTACCCTTTTTCTTTCTCATTTTTCTTTCCTCCATATTATCATCATCTGTTTCCTTGTCTGTATTAGAGCCCTTAGAGAAGGGCTTCTTCTGGCTCTTCTTAGATGAGGATCCCTTTTTCGTAGTATTTTTAAGGGTTTTATATCCCTTGGAATCCTCTTCATTATCTTATGTTTCTTCCTCATACATATTGTCTTCCTCATCAACCTCTGTTTCTTCCTCATCTCTCTGGTTCTGAAATGTTAGTTTAATTAAATAATAAGAATTATTCAATTAAATTTAGAGAAAATATATTAATTAAATAATAAAAGTATTTAATTAATATTAAGAAGATTTATTGGATACAATTTTAAAGATCAATGAAGTGGATGTTAAATAATTAATTAAAATCATTCAATTACTAATTTTGGAGGGAAAAGATGAATTTGAAATTAAATTAGAAGAATAACAAAAATAAATTAAATAAATCAGATTGTTTAATTAATTAAGACAAAATTAGTGTTGATATCGTGCACATGCGATGGAACAATCTTATGTGTCTACAACCGTGTCACACATTATGGTTGAAACTACTCTTTTGTAATTGGTTGAATCAAGTTAGTTGCAAGATATTCACCCAACAATTTTTGGCAACTCCACTAGGGGTACGATGTGCTTCAAAACCCCCACAATTTATTTTAAGCATACCGGTATCCTATTCATTGTAAATTCTTTTCTTGTAGTTTGTCAAGATTTCACCAAGGATAGTAAAATGGCTGCCCAAGGTCCTTGGGGAAATGCTTTTGGTCTTATAATTTTGAAACTTCCTATATGTGCTCTTCCTCATGGCTTGCAAAGAACTTTCCCAAGTTCTATGGTGATGGAAAACATCTTGATGAATACATCAAGGCTTTTTACATTGCATGTAGAGTTTTGGGAGTTGAACATGAAGACATCTCTGTGACATTATTCATTGAGACTCTATGAGGAGATTCTGCAAATTGGCTCTTCAATCTTGCAGTACAAACTATCATTGGTTGGGATAACCTTAGAGCCAAGTTCAAGGAAAGATTCAAACTAGTTAAAGATGATCATGTTTGACTGACTCAATTGACAAAAATGAAGGAGGATTTGCATGAGCCCATGCGATAATTCATTTCTAAGTTTAACAAGTTGGAAAATAGGATTCCAGCTATTACTCAGCCTACAACTAAGAATTTGAAGCACTTCTTCATCAATGCTTAATTTCCCGAGGTGAGTTTTCTATTAAGAAGAGAAACCCCAACTAATCTCGTAGTTACACAAACTTTGGAAATTGAGATTGAGGATGATTTGATTGTTGATAGGAAAATAAGAAGCTCATCTTTGGAATAATATTGAACCAAATGAACATATCCTATGGTGTAAAGGATGGCTAATAAATTCCTAGCTCTTAAGAAGCTGATAGCTCAAGGTTTGTTCTCAAATTATAACAGAGACATCAAGGTTTGTTCTCAAATTATCCTAATCCCACTTCTAATTATGTTGTAAGTATTAAAAATAATCTATCTACACCATGAAAGTGGATGTTTATTGAGGCATCATCGGTAAATGTAGCATGGAAGGACTCTAGAGCCGAACAAAGTGATCTTGCTAATCTCTTCCAAGAGAAGGAAGTCGAATTAGTCAGTGGCTCTCATATCGGGTCGGTGCATTATCAAGAAGTTGTTGAGAAAAAAATATAAGGTTATGAAATATAATAAGGGGAATAATCAATAGGAGGTTGATGAAGGCCATTTTTCCTAGGTGTAGGTAAATGAGGACAATCATGTCTTGAGCTATGGAAAGATGAATTTGTAGGAAGGTGCTAGTCAAGTTGAAAAGAGTGCATCTATATTTCAAGTTCATGCACTTGAGCACATCGTGCATGAAGGAACTACCAAATAACTTGATGAAGACCATTTCACAAACATAAAAGAGGATTTTTTTCTCAAGTCTTGATGACAGCTCTCCCAAACCTGAAGTTTGTGAACAAGAATCAAGCAATTCAACCATTTTTTCACCTGAGTCATGTGAGGTAATTCATTTTGATCAGCATGAGGTTGTGGTTGATGTTCCAGTTGGAAAAAGAGTTATTCATTTTTCCTTTCAAGGGGATGTCTAATAATACATCTATCTTGGTTGGTGTCATGCCCAAAATTTTGAGCAAAAACACACCAACATTTTATTTAATCTAAACGTTCATTTAACTAATGTTGCAAGAAGATAAGGTGAAACGCGCATAAGTTTACTAATTTCACTAAAGGGGTTCATAACATTTCTAAATTAAATTAATCTCAAACATGATCAGATAGGTCTAGGGAAAGGATCGAGGGGAATCATGACGAGTGTTAGATTATCAACATCCCTCGATAAGGTTTAACCACTTAGGTTCAACCAGGGTGACTACCCCTAATTAATTTATGTTGTTAACTTTAGGAAAATATTAATAAGTCTTATACGATGCATAACAAAGGTCCTCTAAATTTTAAACTTCATTAATTACTATTTGACCTTAAGGATTGATATAATTTATTTACCCATATTACCTTCCATGGACTACTCACAACTTTGGTGGAGAGGTCCACAATGAGCATAATACCTTCCATATTCCCACAGGAGAGATTACAATCACACCAGAGGATGTATACCGCATCCTCTGTATTCCATACTGAGGTCACCCTATACAGTATGAGAGTTCCCATCGACTAGGGATGTTGGCACTTCGCATGTTCTTTGGTGAACAGGATATTCTTGAGTGATGGGTGTCATGAGACACTATGATGAGTAGGTATGTCGATCAGTACCCTCTAGCATGCGTCATGGATGGATTCATATGATGCAATATTATGCCAGATAAAGGTCAGCAGGGATTCGAGAGTGGTTGGCGGTTGGTCTTAGAGGAGCTTCTGGATAGGCCAGTGAAGCTCGGGCGGGGGTCATGCATGTTGGCACATTTATATCACGAGCTCCACGAGATTGTCTATTGCGAGGCGAAGAGCCTCACAACAAGTTTTGGTTCTATAGTTTTGGGCAAGGGAGCACATTCCCATATGTAGGTCGGTGGTTGAAGATGCCCGACAGGAGGGGCATCCTTTTGTATATAGGTATGCAGGTTTCATTACCCAGCCCCACTTGGCAAAGACACATTATTGGCATCGACAATTTGGTGACCTCATAGTGGTCACATGAAGGCCATACAGAGGGACTGAGGCATGGGGTGATTGGCGGTCGTAGAGCCGCGATATGTTTATCACTCGCCCACTGATCGGATGCACCCCTTCAGTTATAGAGAAATTTGTGGTGTCTCAGGTTCATAGGTAGTTTGGTAGACCCCAGGTGGTATCATCCAAGTTTGGTAGACCCCAGGTAGTATGATCCAAGTTTACAACATATGCTCAGTTTACAGATGAGACACAACGAAGATGGGGGCCTTGATTGGTATATGCTACAGTTGTACAGGAGCTTCATGGCTTACATAGGGATCCTTGGGATTATCTGGAGGTGATAGAAAATGCAGGGGTGACCCCAGAGTATCAGGATTATAATACACAACCCTTTTCCATGATTCTCAGATCCGGTTGCCCCAACCTTGCGGATAGAGGAGGGAGGACCTGCCCCAGCCGACATACTGACAGCGGTGCCTAGGCAGACAAGAGGGGATCCAAGTGTGAGCTCGAGTAGAGAAGCACCAACAATAGGGATCACCGCAGAGGGGAGGGTCGGGGGTTGGGTTCAGAGGGAGGAGATGCCTGAGTAGGAAGACATGATGACCCTTTTTTGACAAGGTCGCCTGACGGGTTAGACAATGACATGATGGGAAAGCAGAGCAGTGCAAGATGGTAGAGCATGTTGAGGGAGAGGGTTAGAGGCATCAGACACCTCGTGATGTCATCGGCTCACTTAGGAAGACAGTTCGTGGCTTGCGGATCTATGTGGTCATAGCCCAAGCGAGGATAACAAAGCAAGATCAACGCATTGTTGATGTTATCGTCGATAGGGACCAGAGGATCACTGTTGAGCGTGATCAGAGGATCGCCACCTTGACTGTTGAGCGTAACCATTTCGAGCGCATAGCCACCCACCAGACCAGCAAGGCTTTGTATTATGTGGCAGCCTACAATGTTGCAGTTCCATTGGATAGACATGTGGTCTCCTTCTCCTAGTTCATGGCTCGTTCTGAGGGTGCATAGATGCCACTAGCTGATGAGGCCATTCCTCCACCATCGCATGTTCCTGTCAATGCTAAGGACATGACTGAGAGCTAGCTTCTATTTCTCTTGATACTTTTCAATATTTATCAATATTGTACCCATTTTTGGCCTTACACATGATGACTTCTCCAATTTTTTGTATATCTGAGAATTTTGATGTACCCCTGACATTGATTATATATATAGAGACATATGACTCTGATCTCATTGTACTTGTGTTTACTGATGTTTATGAGATGTTGTATTCCTTATGATGGTCTACGTGGATGCATTTTCTTCATGATTATGTATGCTTATGATGCTTTATGGATGTGTATGCAGACATGTATGCAATGTTTATGTGATTTCTAAATGTATGGATGGATATGGTACTATTTATGATGATGCCATTGTAATGCGATGTTTTTTTATTCTTTTTTGATGCATGTGTATATGGATGCAACTTAATTATGCAATGGATATGCAATGTGAAATGGATCTATATGATGTGTTATATGATATGTAATGGATATGCAATGCAGTGGATATGATATGCAATGCTTCTAACATCTCTTAAATGAAGTTGTTGTCAACATAGGTACTCAATCATGTCTTTGTCGATGCACAGTTTGACTGCTTGGCAGAAGAAAGATTGATCAAATTGAGCTTCAGATCTCCATATTGGAGAGAGAGAGAGAGAGAGAGAGAGAGAGAGAGAGAGAGAGAGATTATGATGTTTTAACACCATGCAACTACAATGAAAAAACTAACATGAATGCAACCTAGGACTTAGTCATTGGGTTTGGATTTGAAAATTTTCATCATTGAGCGTTTGGGACATCAATGTCGACACAACCCTTACTGGTGCCACCGCAACCATAAGGATATGAGTATGAATTTTATAGGATAAAATGTTGAAAACTAATGTAAGCATCGAGGCGAAAAATCCAAGATGACATGAAAATTGTTTCTAGTTAATGTTGCAAGGGTACACCAATATCACGACATTCAAAGCCGAGATAACCATGAGTGCAGTCTTGCGTAGATAGACAAATTAATAACAGTCAAGGAGATAGTTCCGACCTCACCTTGGCATGCAAGTAAACAGAGTCGAGGTATGTGAGGATTTTCCACCTAAATGCGGAAGCTCTTATCACAAACACCAGTTTACTTGACGTTGTTGGATCATCGGGACCACACCAACAAGCAGAAATCAAAGAAAAGATTAGCGAAAAGCATTGATAATAGACAACATCCAAAGAAAATTTCAACATATCTTAAGAATTTTTTATGGGATTGTTTCACGTTTGTCTGTGTAGGTGTTGAAAAACACCATCATTCTTGTGAGTGCATCGTAGTTGATTGTTATCAATCGAGTGTTTAGGTTTACGTCGCATTATACAATGTGCATTGAGAAACACAGATGTATTCAAATAGGTAGTGTAAAGAAACACTGTTGATTAGGGTGTTGAGAAACACGAGTGTGTCAGTGGTGAAATTTCCTTCAGAAATGACTAAAATACTAATGTTGGGTTAGTTCATCGATTGATCAAACTAAGGCTCTTTCCCCCTAGTAACAAACTCTGATTAAAGATGACTAACTTGATTCACACTTCTGGGATAAAGCCGATTCGATTTCCCTTAGACTATGACTCTGGATCAGTTTCAAGCCACAGGGGTTCTTAGAAGAACTAAAGTGCCACGAAAGTGAATGAGAGCTACGAACAAACTGAAGTGAAGGGGTTGCAAAGACTAAGCATTGATAGATGGAGCGCTTGAGTAAAAGAGGTGGATGTTTACCAGGTTTTCACCTACTTGGTAGAGATTCTATTTGTGCTACCAAGGCGGTTGTTTACCAGGTTTTCACTGAGGCACTCTTTCTTCTTTTTCAAATTTTTTTTGTATTTTTCCATCTTTTTTTATTTTTTTATTTATTTTTGTATTTTTCTCCTTTTTTTATGTGATTCATCAAGGCACCTATTGCTAGGTTTTCACCAAGATAACCATTTTTTCAGGACTTTTAGATATGTACATGTTGTTGGTCACCGAGAATTCTTAGGTGTAGAACTTCTTTAGGTGGAGAGTGTTGATGGGTTCTCAAAGCTGTTCTCCTTCAGGTGTAGAGAGTTGATAGGCTCCCGAGCTAAATGCTCCAGTGATAATATATGGACCTAGTCAGTTGGGTTCAAACTTACCCTTTTTCTCTCGATGTGATTGACGGCGGGGATTCTCTCTCAACACTAGGTCACCAAACCAAAGTTCTATTGGTTTGACCTTGTTGTTATATCCTCTTGGCATTCTCTTTTCATAAGCTTTGACATGATCAAATGCCACTTGTCGACGCTTGTCCAACAATTCCAGTTCTTGTAGTCTCGACACCCTACGGCCTTCATCTGTGATCAGTCTATGTAGAGAAACCCTCAGAGATGGGATTTCTATTTTTATGGGTAAAACTGCTTCTACTCCATATACTAGAGAAAAGGGGGTTGCCCCAGTAGGCATTCTGATGCTCATTCTATAGGCCCATAGTGCAAGATTGATCTGCAGATGTCAATCCTTTCTAGACTTGTTTACTGTGCGGTGTAGGATCTTTAGTAGATTCTTGTTGGAGGCCTCATCCTGTCCATTTCCTTGTGGGTAGTAGATTAAATAACAATGTTGCTTGATCTTGAACTTATCACAGAGTTCGTTTATATTACTATTCTTAAACTACCCTCCATTATCAGTTATAATGGATGAAGGAATACCATATCAACAGTAGTATAGTTCAAGATGAATAAGGCCACTTGTTGTCCAGTTGCTTTGGTGAGTGAGACTGCTTCAACCCACTTGGTGAAATATTTTGTCTGTTATGATGAACTTGTGTCACAAAGAGGATGGATGTATCTTTCCAGTTAGGTCAAATGCCCATTACTGAAAGGGCCAATGTGTGATAAAAGGAATAAGCTCCCTGACTTGAGCGTGTATAATATTACCATGCAATTGACATTTCTTACATGTCTTGGAATATCTGATTGCTTCCTTGTCCATGTCTGGCCAATAGTAACCCGCCCTCAACAATCTTCGGGCTAGATTCAGACCATTAGAATGAGAACCACAAACACTCTCATGGACTTCAGCTAACGTACATTCAGACTCTTCCTTTTCTAGACACCTAAGAAACATACCATCTAGTCCTCTTCTATACAAGCCATTTTCTATGAGAACAAACCGTGAGGCATTGCAGATTACAACATAGTCACGATTGGTTGTTTGCTAGTTGATGTAGACGGTTTGGATGTCATTGGTTGGTAGACGCAGAGGGGTTCGAAGGTCCATCTCTTATCAGGGTGACCTTTGCTTGTGCGCGGGTCACTGTGTTGGCTTCTCTAGACTCGTTTTCATTTTTCTTGACAATGATAACATTGTAGTACTCAATTGAAGAGACTGGCTCAAACATGTGGATGACATTATTATCATTGGTGTTGTATGTGTGGTTGATCCTAGCACCTTGCTTGGAGCTTTTTTCTTTCTCATACTTGGGAAATGGATTTTTGAATGCTTTGTGATCAACATTTGTGGCATGGTTTCCAACTGCAATCATTTCATTGTCAATGAGATCTTGGATCTCATGTTTTAGTCTCATGCAGTTTTTCATGTTGTGTCCCTTGTTCCTGTGGAATTCATAATAGTCATTGGCACTCCACCATTTCGGTTTCACCTCTAGTTCATATGGTCTGGACTTATCTGGCAATGTGATCAGTTTGTTAGCCAACAAAGTCTAGTCATTGTCACTTCGCCATTTCGGTTTCACCTCTGGTTCATATGGTCTAGACTTATCTGGCAACGTGATCAGTTTGTTATCCAACATAGTCTTAAGCGTCGATTCATAGGGTTCACCCAAAGGAGTGAAGTTTCGCTTGCACTTGCCCCAAGGTTTCTCCTTCATGAGATTACTGATTCCTTTGGAAGGATCTTTTTTGGTGTTTTTAGCATCTTTTAGGGCCTTAGTGCCACTCGCGAGGTTGAAGACTGTTGGTTTTGGTTGAGGAGCAACATGATCAACTACTCCATCATTTACCACATGTTTGTTTTTGTTCCAATATTTGTTCTTGTCCTTGGAACTGGAATTGTACTTGCTTTCTTTGTAAAGGGTAATCTCTCCGGTTTTGACAAGCACATTTTCTATTTTCAATGCAATCTTCACTATTTTATCAAAAGTGGGTGGATCTTGCATCTGAATAGGGTAGTTGTACTTCGGTAGAAACACGTTGGTAGATATATCCATTTTCTCAAACTCAGGTATAATTTGTAGATATCTAGAAAAGACTTGTCTCCATCGCTAGGGAAAAGTTAGGAAAGGCTCTCCCGTTTGTTGTTGGGTATTGCATAGATCGGTCATTGTCACGGGATGTTGTATGTTGTATGAGTACTATTGTAAAAGCAAGTTTATCAGTTCATCAAAAGTTTTGATTCTAGTGGGTAACTTTGAAAACACTCCATGGCTTGGCCACCTAGGCTCCAGGGAAAGAAACACATGAGATACGTCTTTTTGTGCATAAATTTTGTACATAGGGCATATAATTCTCGGACATGATCCCGTGGATCAGATTGACTGCCATATTTTTCAAACTTAAGAATTTTCACTCCACGTGGGAACGTAGGTAAGTACAAATCTTTGTTAAAAGGAAATGGAAAAATGGTGTCCATAGAGTATTTCATGGTCGCTTTCTCTTTTTCCTTTTCCATCTCTTGCATCTCAGTTTGCAATGCTTGTAGTTGTTTGGTCATTATTGTCAAAGGAGTTTCTTCCTCTCTAGCGATGATGTCTTCAGCCCTGTATTGAGGAAGAAGTTGGGCTCCTTGTTGCGCCAGTTCGAGAAAGTATTGTTCCTTATCCCGTTTCATGATGGTTTTCATCATCCTGAGAAAGTACTCGTCATTTCGACATATGAGAATACTAGCCTCATCAGGCCCAAAGTCACTCGAGGAGTGTTGACTATGATTAGCTTGGGTACTAGCACTATGATCTCTACATCTAGACTGCTCTATTCCTTGTCTTTCTCTTGACATCCTTGAATCATGTGATTTGTTTCAAGGGGAGATCGTCTGGTTTTTAGTTTATGGTTCCTCTATGAAAAGAGGATTCTCTTCAAATGGAAAATATTGTCTCCCTTCCTCTCAAAATTGTCAAATAGAGCTCCTAGTTTGGATAGGCATAAATCAACTGATTTGCCCAATAGATATTGCAATAACACCAACGTGCTGACTAAGTCCAAGACCAATGATGGTGACAAAAAGATAACATCCAACTGAGAAGCAGAAGCAAAAGATTTTGATTTTGAGTCACGGTTAACAAACCTGCACTCACGACTCAGATTAACTACAACGCATACAAAAGACAATTGAATTGATAGTGATAGACTGATCAATGGGCTAGCACAACAAACTGAGATTCACGACAGTAGAAACCATACTTACAACATATTGTGACCAAGGACACAACTAGAACAAGCTCGTTTTTCTGGATCAGAATTTCAGGAGACAATAGGAAACCTAACCAGGGATCTAGTGAACAGTAAACATCAGGTCAAATAGAGAATTTGGACAAATTTACCAAAGAACAGTACGAGTGAGTGCAAACTCGTATGAGAATTCCCCACGAGTGATACGAGGAAGTAGGTTTCTTGTACTAGAATGCATAGGTGAGATCCAAATAGGCCAAAACTTGTAGGAAATGCACACTCCCATACGAGTACTCTCACCAAGTGATAAGAGCATTCTCACCGGGTGATACGAGTAAACAGGAGAAGGATTCTAACTCGTACGAGTCAAGATGCAGGGTCATATGAGACTTTAAATTTTTGCTTTCAAACACATTAAACATATGGTAAAAAAAGTAACTCAAGCACAACAGGAAAACACTAGATCCTAAGGAGATTGGCTAAGTGGAAAAATCCTTGCTCACAAACTTAGGTACCCACCCAAGAGCTAATTAGAATACGACCAACATCAACCACACAATGGGTATAACAATGTCATATTATGTGACTCCAAGCACTGATGGGGGCACAATATGACAGGTGTCTTGGGGGAGTTACTATCTCCATTGCACTTGGATTATCCCACTTTTAGAGATGAACCGCGTACCTTCTACTCTATGGATTCTAGTAAGGGTCTTCATTCAAATACATCCTTTGTGTCCGCACGAGGGCGATTCAAGCTTGTAGCCCCACAAAGCACCTTGGCATAAGTAGTCACATAAATGTGATTGAGACCTCTAGGGCCCTATCATATGCTAGGTGAGAATCGAGTATACGCTCAAATGGTACCGGACTTCCGAGCCTTAGGCCTCAAGAAGCAAATTTGATTAACATGAGTTCGAGTGGTGTGTCTTACACCTCGTGCTCACGTGGTTCATTTTCCAAGGGTGAGTACTTTTTCTCACTTGGACAGGCCACCTAAAAGGTGATCATGCAACAAACAAATGACAACCAAGCTTCTGGATTTATGATCATCCCTGAAAGGGAGAAAACATAATCTCCTAACATCATTTCCATTTCAGACACATCAAGAAGAGGTTCATTAATTAAATATCTTGCATGCAAGGTTCCTACTTTAATAAAAACAAGCACAATATTAAGTTGACCTGTAATTAGACAACCTGTAAGACAAGGTCAGTAGTTTGATGGTTCGATTCTTCGTCAATCATCCTGCAAACAAGTGTTTCAGAATATAAATCTTTGGAAAAACGTCCTGCAGAAAACTGTTAGGTTGTGAAAACCAAAAAATAACAAACAACAAATAGTCAGATGTCCGAAAACTTAAGTCAAATGCTTGGTGTTAAAGATCAGAACAACAGTAAGTCATACGAGTATCCCTGTGTTTCAGTACAAGAATACACAGTATCCCATATGAGTATCCATCCTCACTTATATTGCACAGTGAGAAAACTCATACGAGTCTGGACATAAGAGTGTATGAAACACAAATCTGAAACTCAAAAAACTTCAAAATTGTGAGGTTAGAAATTAGATTTTCTGCCCCACGGCGCCAGAAATGTGTGTAATGTGGACCTCAAAACAACACAGACACTTCAATAGGTCATTGTGTAATTAATCTAAGAAAGCATTGAAATAGGAAAACAATAAATTAATCTAAACTGACCTATTTCCTTTTAGTAGGCAAGAGTATGAGTTTGCTCTTAGATCATTGCAAACCCAATGACTTGACACTGTCTAAATGAAGGATTTGAAAATGATATTAATCTATTGATGCAAGTACAAAAGATGATTAATCTAATGATTAGTTAAGATTGATTATTAAAACCCAAAATGAAAGTGTTCCTAGATTATGAATTCAAATGCTTGAAAATAAGTAAAATATACTAAATGCTTGAATGCTTTAATGAAAATGATAAATGAAAACTTGCATAATAACTCTACTCATATTCTTCCTATCCTTTGTTAGGAAAATGAAGCTTTCTTTTATAGAAAATCTCTATCAAATTGATGACCGAGATTGAAAGTTGAAGAACAGACAAGATTCAATTAAAAAAAGCACAATCCATGTGCACAAAAGATCATTGGTTGAGACGTCAATTAACTAAACTGACTGATCAGTCATTTGAGAAACTTCTAAAATCAGTTTTTAGTTAACTGGATTGTTACCAAAACGAGAAATAGAAAATAATTAGTTAACTAAACAAGACAGATTTGTTTCTAATTCTTTCAGTCAAATGAAATGATGACATAAAATCCACTTTTGAATATTTAAATCACTTAAATGCACTTTTTACTCAACTTGTTAATTTTAATTCCTTTTTGAATTTAATTGACACTTAGCTATTTATTTAATCAGCATATCAGGATATTAATTAAATAAATCACATCGGGTTTATTTGCCAATATTTTAAGATTTTAGGAATTAATTAATTAATCAAGTGCGATGATAGATGAGGACCTAGGGTTTAGGTCATATTAGACTGAAGATTTTAAATTGCCTTTAGGGTTAGGACTTAGAATGATCAAGATTTAGGATTTTCTTGATGAGAGATTGAGATTGGGGGTCTAGGGTTTAGATGACCATTTTTAGGTCATTACAATTTCTATCATAGATATCACTAAACTTGATCTCCTCAAAAGTACAGTTATCATGAACATTACTCATAATATTTTCATCATAAATTTTTGCAACAGAATGACTTGCGGAATTCTCACCTTCAAAGATATCTTCCTTCTTGACAGTACAACTCTTATGCATCTCAAATTTCATAGATTTTTCTTCATCACTAGACATGAAGTGAGAGCTCCTACTGCCAATGGCCCATTTATCTTCTTTCACACTTTGAAAAAGTAGAGATGACCCATCTCCTTGAGTCAATAAAATTTCATCCTTGTTCATGCTATTGATAGCAACATCAGTCATGATATCTTCAACAAGATTGTTAGCATTATCATTTAATACCATGTTTGTAGTCTTAGATTCATTTTCCAAGATTGCAACAAAAACAAGTTCATCTTATTGCAACAAAAACAAGTTCATCTTCACGTTTAACATGATCAGATTTAACATCAGTAACTCTCTCATCATTAGTAGCATAATAGCACTTATTCTCATCTTTAGACTTATTAGACTTATACTTGGAAAATATCTCCGGACATCTAGAGGCATAATGTCCTATCTTATTACACCAAAAGCATTCGAAAGACATTTTTCCTTTGTACTTAACATATCCTCTTTTTCAGTCTCATTGCAACCAGTACTTCCAATTCTTGAAGCTCTCTTTCTTCTTCTTCAAGCTCTCTTATCTCATTTTCATACTTCGACACCCTTCTTGTAGATCCTTTAACTTGATCTGATCTGTGCATGTCTCTTCCTGATGTAGTCGCCTTGAAATTTGATTCAAATTTAAGTAGAGAATCACTAAACTTGCTCATTTCAAAGGCAAATAGTTTTCCAACCAATGTATATCTTGTCACAACAACAACAGTTCTAATTTCTTCAATGGCAACAACTTTTCTCTTGTAAGCAGGAAGCAAAGATCTCAACACTTTTGAAATAATCTCTCCTTCATCTAATACACCACCAAGACATCTAATACTACAAACTAACTCATTTATCTTCAACATATAAGAGATAATGTTCTCATCTTCAGACATTCTCAAAGATTCATACCTTCCTTTTCGGCTTTGTAGCTTATCTTTCTCGACACATGCATCACCTTCATGAAGAGTCTCTAGCTTTGTCCATATCTCATGGGCAGTTTCTAACTACATTACATTTGTATACTTTCTATTTGATAGAGAACTTAGCAATGCTTTTTTTGCTCTAATGTTGTACTCAAATTGCTTCTTCTCATTTGGTGTATTCGTAGATAGATTTGCAGGAGGAGCATAGGAGTTCTTTGTGATAGTCTAATATTCTTCTCCAATGCACCTTTGATGAGTGATCATCCTTCCTTTCTGTATAGGGTAGTTTGTTCCTTCAAACCTTGGATTGTCCTTGTAAGTTGTCATAATCTAACCTCCCTCAAGCTATTAGGCTTCCTTCTAGGGACCAAAGTTGTGATACCAATTGTTGATATTATGAAAATAAACAACTAAGAGGTGGGGTGTGAATTAGTTGTTTCCAAAACCTTAAACCTCAAACCCTTAAGCCAAAAAACCCTCTAACTTGTGTACCCATAAATTTGATCTGAATAAATATAGTATGAAACATGCATGCATATACAAATCAGAAATACATCCACACAAGTTGACAATATTTTTATCGTGGAAACCCTGTTAGGGGAAAAACCACGGTGGGTTTGATTACCCATGATAAAAAATACCTTGTTAAAATTATAACCTTATTACAATATATGGGGAATGCACATACATTCAGGCTCACCATCTAGAGCTCACTGCTCATATGAAAAGCCTCAAGCTACAACCCTGAGGAAGGCTCACTGCTTTATAATCTGATCACTACAATGATCCGTACAAGTTTTTGTGAACTGTGTAAGTGACATCTACCTCATCTCTGATACAACTCCAATGTAGCACAATGCATATCTCTTTTCAACCCCTCATTGAAACAATTTTGATTTCCTGAATCATGCTCTCCCTTTGCTAGCGACCTCTAGCATCTGCATTCACGAACCACACCTTTAATTTCCCCTAATTCGTCATTTATATCAAGAACTAGGTCGACAAAAACCTAATTCACCATTACTTCAATCAATGCACCAAATTTCATGGTCCAAATCCATCTCTGACTGCTAAGTCATAGCGATCACCTATAACCACCACCTCGAGATAATAAATCTCCCATATTTCACAGTTTAGCACTTGCGTAACATGATTTACCAACTAGATCGACCAAGAATATAAACACAATAATAAGAACAATATTACCATTGACTGAAAACTCCACCAATATGAACCTTTGGATCCATGTGTATCGTCAAATCATCAAGAACATACTTCAAGAACATCCTATAGCATCATGAAAAACACTCAAACATTTAAATCCATCACAGCTATTGGATTTGCTATCCCATTTCCATCATACTTGAAGAACATTGTCAACAAGTCACTGAGATAATAAGATTATGCCTTCCGGACCTCTAAAGTACAAACCCTCTGAGTTGAAGACACCTGAGCATGTCTCCTACACACTCCTAGATTCGTTCCATAAAATTCTCACTGTCTTGATCTCACCGAACCTCTTTTTGTCTCCATGTTGGCACAATCTGTCACCATGTCTTCTTGTCACCTTCTGCAACTTGGTTACCTGAATAAATCATCATGAAACCTTATGTAACTTTTGGTGAACATAGTAAACATCTTCAATATGCTTCCTCTACGTGTGCAACTTATTCTCTGCAATATTCTCTTTGCATTGGACCTTCCAACATTTTTCTCCATTGGCTAACTTGCAAAAGTGAAGTTAGCATCAAGCAAATAATTCTTATGATTGATTCCTCTGATCAATCATTCTGTTATGTTGACATCAATGCCAACACAACCATCATCCAAGTTTGCAAATATGCCAACAATGTATTAAGCCAAATATTTAGTAAATAAGATTTTCTTGACGTAGAAACTACATTCCTTGAGAATGGAGCAGAATGGTTAAATTACAGACCACTAAGAAGTATTCAATATGTTGGTGGCTTAGTTGGCATAAATGTTTATCAAGAAGGATATGGAGATGAAATGTCAGATCTTTCTTTGTCCTTTGCCTGATTCATAGAATTCTCTTGCTATGTCCATCAGTAATACTTCTATTATTTTGAATATTAGAGATGTGGTGGGTTCTTTATTTTTGAAGAGATGAGGAGGAATGTATCCATCAATGCCAAGGAAGCCCTAGTTTTTTGTGAAATACTTAAGGACAAAGACGAGAAGAATGAGAAATGCAATAAATCCAAATCCATGGGGAGATCCCATCCTCCTGGAAAGTACAAATTTATTTGTTGGAATTATTGTAAGCTTGGACATATCCATAAGGACTGAATCTCTTGAATCTGAGATGGGAGATAGTAATGTAGATTCCATCTACACCGATCATCCCCAACCACCATCACCGCTAAAACATTTCAACAGTGTCATGAGACCACATACCTTTCAAAGGAACACATTCCTCTTCATGGCTCAAGCTTCGAAAGCCTGACACATGTCCACTGTAGGAAATATGGAAGTGAACAACTAAGGGGGGAGTGAATCAGTTATTCCAAACCTTCAAAAATAAAAAAACCCTTTAGCCAATAAACCATTACATTTGATCTTAATAGATAAACATGCATGCAAGAATAAAAAAACACATCCACAACACTTAACACAATGATTTTTATCATGGAAACCCTGTTAGGGGAAAAACCGTTGTGGGGATGGAAACCCACAATATGAACTATACCTTGTTAGAAGTATAACACATATTATAAATGACAATGCATGTGCATTCAGACACACTGCCTAGATCTCACTACTCAAATAAAAAAGGGATACAACCTTTGGAACGCTCACTTCCTTACAAGATCACTACAATGATCAATCAAACTATAATCTGAAATTTTGTGAGTTGTATATCGACACCTACCCTATGCCTAGGTCAGTTCCAATGAAGCACAATCAGATCTTTGTTCAAATCCTCTCTATCACCTTTAGACAAGAAATTCAACCCTCTACAGATCTGCACACTTTCTCTCCAAGAAATTTCGTACGTCCATGCCACACAATTTTTCCCTATTTATATCCAATTCATCAACCTTGAAAAATAAACAAGTCTGGCTCAACCTTCATTTAAAAATCCAAATCCACGGGCCAAAAATGACAATTCAAATTCATATTTGACCTCCAAACCATAGCAAGGATCCTCATCGACAACCTCAATCTCATAATACGGCCACAAATCACACCTCGAGTTTCACAACTGAACCCTCCCACAAAAGAGGACAGTAAATGTGGAAAGAAGCCTGCAATGCCTCTATTCAAGAAGGCTCCGCCATAGAAACTAGGGAGGGTGTACGACCATGAGCGTCCCATTGTATATGGCTCCAATCCCAAGCATAAGAAGCCAAAGACAAAGATGACTGGGAGTATAGCACCACCCTTGGATCACTCACCTGCCACACAAGGGGAACTCCCCACTACTTCCAGTCAATCTCCAGTTATCAATACTGCCTTGGGAGAGAAGAAGAAGAAGCTATACAAGAGGAAAAGAGTGTCCACCTCTCCGCAATTGGAAACACTGCAGGAGGAACCAAAAGAGGAACAAAATGAAGAAGAGGATATACCTTTGATAAGGAGAACAAGATCCAGGACAACGGTATTAAGAGAAAAGGATCTCAGTAAAGATACATCCGTCCGTGGAGGGACAGAAACACAAGGGGAATGGGAAAATCCTTTGGATGTCCTTGGTTCAGATGAGTTCCTCATGTCTGACTTTGAGTGACTCAAAGGATTTGGAGACCAGGATCAAGATTCTCCCCATCCAACGACAGAGGTTAGTGCAGGGGGCAGGTGCCAGTGAACCCACAAGTTATCCTTACCCCACCTCCAACACAGTTCACAAATCCCACAACGGATGTGCCACTCCCAACAACGGACGCAAGTACAAGTACAAAGACAGGGACCCAAGGTGTACCTACATCCTCTGAGTATCAAACTACCCACACTACTCCAGATAAGTCACCAGAAAGGGATGTAGCTCCTACTCCACCATCATCTCTTCCAACCCCTACTCCTAATCCACCACCATCTATTCCCACCACTCCTATTCCTACTCCACCACCATCTCTTCTCACTCCTATTCCTACTCCACCTCCTTCACAAGCTCCTGCCCCACCACCATCATGTCCACCACATGTCTCTAACCCAACTCCCCAAGTGTCATTGGATACAGGGACAATACCTCCTCCACAGACAACGCTGGAGTCAATAATTGGTCTTAGTACTGAAATCTTAGCCAGCTCTTTAGAGGATGAGGATGGAGAGAACAACAAAGAGCAAGATACTACTGGAGGAGGGAAAGATAAGGAAAGAGAGGGGGAAGAGAAAGAAGGAGAGGGAGAAGACAAAGAGGATGAAGAGGAAGGAATACAGGAAGAGGGGATAACCTAGAATGAATCAGGATCCGCTCCGGGATTGAATATTGCATCCTATGAGCCTGTCACCGCCTTTACTAAACCAACTTGGTTTAGTAAAGAAATTCAGCCAAGGAAAAGGATATACACAGAAGAAGAAGAAGAAGAAGAAGAAGAAGAAGAAGAAGAAGAAGAAGAAGAAGAAGATGTCCTTCCTAGGACAAGCCTTCCATCAAGCTAAATCTAGTGCATAGGAAAGGACCATATCATATGTCACTCAGGACACACAGGGTCACTGGAAGGTACAGGTAGTAGTTCCCACCACCGGTATCACCTGGGCACAGATAACCCTAGATGACTACACTTTTGAGGAGGTTGATTTGGGGGAACCTACAAGGGAAGGGAGTAAACTTGGGCGGCACTAGGACTCAAACATGCTTTGGGTTTTATGGATAAGGACGAGGAGAAGATCAAGGCAATAACTGAGCAGAACGAGGCTCTAAAGAAATTTATTCACAAGATGGTGGGTCCCATCGACCCAAATTTTCCAAAAGTCACATTACAGGTTGTTCTTGAAAAGAGAGCTGCTCCAGAATTGTCAGAAGGAATGACTCCTTTCTTACAAGCATGCACTGAGTGAAAGAATGACTTTGAACAATTTGGGGAAGGAGTTATTAAGGAAATCTTTAGACCTTTCAGAGCTATCCTGGTGGAAGCCACCCAATTTTTAGAGATGATGGACAGTGTGTCACGGGGTTAGATTTCAAATTAACCAAATGGCAAACTGCCCTACAGGATCTCAAGGTAATAAGAAAGCTACGCTTCCAAATTTTGGTAAAGACATATGAAGGCGCGGAGCTAGACAATTTTAGCGCATGGATCAAGAGTATAGCTAAAACAGTCAAGGCTTGCGAGAAATGTCTAGACGGCATATGCCGAAAACATGAGGGAGTTATGATGTGGGTGGAACAAATAGAAAATTTCTTCACAGGTATTGACTTGGAGCTATATCGAGATGAAAAACATCATATTTTGTGCCCAGCTAGAGAAATCATATAACAATTCAAGGGTATCTTGGCAAGGGTCAGTGTGAAAGAAGACCTCCATCAACTTTTCTACTTCAAAGAAGACATGCAGAGAATGGTAGAACATGAAGAAGAAATAAAGTTCTTCGCTTCATAATTGACCACTTCCAGGGAGAAGCAAGAACAACACCTCAGTGAAGTGGAAGAGCAAGAAGTAGATTATGAAGAGGTACAAGAGATAGTACAAAGGCTCTAGAAAGCTCACCCAGAGATACTTCCATAGTTGCTTCTCACAGGAAAGTTTTCCAGACTTAGCCTTTTGAACTGGGAATTTCTCCAGACTTTAGACATTTTTGCAAAGGCCATTTTTCGGCCTTTCGACCTCCGAAAGTCCGAAATTTCAAAGGACCCAAAACCAGTTTTCAAACTTAGTGAATTTTGCCTCCATCAAATTTCGGAGCAAAGGTCAGGGTCCGAATTCTGGGCCATTCCAGTGTGGGAGATTTTTTGCATAAAAGCAGAGTTCCAAATCAGATTGATCCACAACTGGGGTTCATTTTTGCATAACTAGAGGCCTTCTATCATTCTTCACCGCATAGGGGACTCCAAACAAAGATTCCAAGGGAGAACTCAAAGATCTAAAGAAAGGATGCAGTTAAAGATGGTGGAGCTCCAGTTCCTTTCTCTCTTCTTTCTAAACGAGTTTGACCTTAAAATCATGGGCAAACTGATTGTAAATGGATCAAGGAACCATGCAAACTGTTTAGCATTACTTTAGTAGTAGTTTTCTTTAGCAAGCTTTAGTTTTAGTTTGTTTTCATGTTTTAGAGTTGTTGATGCCCTAGTTTCGGGGTTCGGAGTTTGTAGATCAAAGCACTATATATTGTAATCAAAACAATGTAATAGGGTCGGATCTTTGATGCAATAAAGAGATACAATTGGTGCTTCATTCATTGTGTGATTATTTTCTGTTGTCTATGGGAATTTTATGAATGTGTGTTTGCTCATTCATTTCTTTCAAAGAGACAATTGGATTTATTGTGTTTTGGATTTGCAATTAATTAAATTGGAGTTTGTTGTTGTTCATCAATCTTGTTGTGACGAACGATTGGGAAAGATAATTATATTGGTTCATCAATAAATCTGTCTCGTGTGTGTGCACATGCTTGTGGCTTCACGATTTTGAAAATCTCGCATCTTGATACATTTTCCTCTCCAAACGATTGCATCTATTGGGTATAAAATTGTGACATGGTCTGATTCATATTCAGTAGGTTCTAATCTTTCCATCATTTAATTCGCAAGAACGATTCGGCAATGATTTATGTCTGTCAGGATTTCATTTTCAGCAAATTTGTTTAAACTCTCGTTACCCAATTCTTTTGATTTTCTTTGACAATCTAGATAATTAGGTGATCTTCATAAGTTCAACACAGATTTGCATCATTAGTAAGCTACATGCATTGATAAATTAAAAATACAAAAACAAGTACTAAAGTTGTTTTGCAGTTTGACATCTTGAAAGTACCAGCAAAGGCCTCCTTGTGAATGTTCACATTTATCTTCAACTGAGTTTACCGAGCAGGTTGTACCACGACCACAGAGAACCTTTGGAATAACTTTGTTATTCTTTCAAGACAGCAAATCGAACCTCAAGATCCTAGCAATTGACTTGTGTAAAAACAACGCTCAACAATGATAATATAAAGCCAATAGGTTGATTGATGTGGACACATACCATCTCGTACATTCAATAGAGGTGTGGTTTTTCATGAAGAAGGTGGGCCCTTAATGCTCTCTTCTCTTATCCAACACATCTTAACGATCAACCTCTTAAGAAAATAAGTTTGGGTGTTATGCTTCCATTTGCTTCACTTGAAGGGAGGGATTATGATGATTTCGAACCTGAATTGGTGGAATCCCCTAGGCATAACATTGTACAACTAGATTTTCCTCTAGATAACTTGGATCAACATCCAAATGATTTCATTCCAGACAACCCAAGTCATGACGATCGTTCTAATTTGGAAAAAGATGGTTCCACTCTCTGGCCCAAGTGTTGGGAAAAGCTCATATCTAATGTTCAAGATGATGAGCTTGTTGTGGGCCATTCCAGTGTGGGATATTTTTTGCATAGAAGCAGAGTTCCAAATCAGATTGATCCACAACTGGGGTTCGTTTTTGCATAACTAGAGGCCTTCTATCATTCTTCACCGCATAGGGGACTCCAAACAAAGATTCCAAGGGAGAACTCAAAGATCTAAAGAAAGGCTGCAGTTAAAGAAGGTGGAGCTCCAGTTCCTTTCTCTCTTCTTTCTAAACGAGTTTGACCCTAAAATCATGGGCAAACTGATTGTAAATGGATCAAGGAACCATGCAAACTGTTTAGCATCAGTTTAGTAGTAGTTTTCTTTAGCAAGCTTTAGTTTTAGTTTGTTTTCATGTTTTAGAGTTGTTGATGCCCTAGTTTCGGGGTTCGGAGTTTGTAGATCAAAGCACTATATATTGTAATCAAAACAATGTAATAGGGTCGGATCTTTGATGCAATAAAGAGATACAATTGGTGCTTCATTCATTGTGTGATTATTTTCTGTTGTCTATGGGAATTTTATGAATGTGTGTTTGCTCATTCATTTCTTTCAAAGAGACAATTGGATTTATTGTGTTTTGGATTTGCAATTAATTAAATTGGAGTTTGTTGTTGTTCATCAATCTTGTTGTGACGAACGATTGGGAAAGATAATTATATTGGTTCATCAATAAATCTGTCTCGTGTGTGTGCACATGCTTGTGGCTTCACGATTTTGAAAATCTCGCATCTTGATACATTTTCCTCTCCAAACGATTGCATCTATTGGGTATAAAATTGTGACATGGTCTGATTCATATTCAGTAGGTTCTAATCTTTCCATCATTTAATTCGCAAGAACGATTCGGCAATGATTTATGTCTGTCAGGATTTCATTTTCAGCAAATTTGTTTAAACTCTCGTTACCCAATTCTTTTGATTTTCTTTGACAATCTAGATAATTAGGTGATCTTCATAAGTTCAACACAGATTTGCATCATTAGTAAGCTACATGCATTGATAAATTAAAAATACAAAAACAAGTACTAAAGTTGTTTTGCAGTTTGACATCTTGAAAATACCAACAAAGGCCTCCTTGTGAATGTTCACATTTATCTTCAACTGAGTTTACCGAGTAGGTTGTATCACGACCACGGAGAACCTTTGGAATAACTTTGTTATTCTTTCAAGACAGGAAATCGAATCTCGAGATCCTAGCAATTGACTTGTGTAAAAACAACGCTCAACAATGATAATATAAAGCCAATAGGTTGATTGATGTGGACACATACCATCTCGTACGTTCAATAGAGGTGTGGTTTTTCATGAAGAAGGTGGGCCCTTAACGCTCTCTTCTCTTATCCAACACATCTTAACAATCAACCTCTTAAGAAAATAAGTTTGGGTGTTATGCTTCCATTTGCTTCACTTGAAGGGAGGGATTATGATGATTTCAAACCTGAATTGGTGGAATCCCCTAGGCATGACATTGTACAACTAGATTTTCCTCTAGATAACTTGGATCAACATCCAAATGATTTCATTCCAGACAACCCAAGTCATGACGATCGTTCTAATTTGGAAAAAGATGGTTCTACTCTCTGGCCCAAGTGTTGGGAAAAGCTCATCTCTAATGTTCAAGATGATGAGCTTGTTGAGGGAGATCGTCCAGAGGCAAGAGCAAGAAGAACACAGTCAATTTTGCTCTTATGGCCAACATTTAAAGTGTCTATGAGCCTCATAATTATTCAGAGGCAAAAGGGATACCTAAATGGAAAAAAGGCTATGGAAATTGAGCATCATAGCCTTTTGAAGAACAACACTTAGATTATGTTAGATCTTCCGCCAAGGAAGAAACTCATTGGTTGTAAATGACTCTCTAAAGTAAAGTACAAACCTGATGGAACTCTTGATAAATACAAAGCTTTGTTGGTGGCTAAGGGATTCATGAGGAAACCTTTGCTCTTACAGCAAAGATGAGCACCATCCGACTAGTTCTATCCATTGCAGCATAGAGTGGCAAGAAAATCCATCAAATGGACATAAAGAGTGCCTTCCTCAATAGTGATTTGGAGGAGAATTCTATGTCACTCAAGGTTGCAAGCAATGAACACCAAGTATGGAGGCTAGTAAAGGCCCATTATGGCCTAAATCAGGCCCTCAGGGCATGTTTTATCAAGATTGATACATATTTGGTTGCACAAGGTTTTCAAAGAAGTCTTTCAAATTTAATTTTGTATGTCAAAAGAACTGGTAATGATCATTATTATTACTAGTAATGGGGCACAATTGCTTGAGAAAATCAAGCTAAATTTGTGTCAAGCATGGATTTCTACATTATTGTCTTGGTGTAGAGGTTTGGCAGATAGGTGGCAGCATTTTCATTTCTCAGTCAAAACATCCCATGAGTTTGCTCGATAAGTTCAAGATGGCAGACTGCAAGCCTTCCTCTACACCTATGGAGAAAGGGTTGAAACTATCACAAAATTAGATTCACCAATGGTGAATGAATCCACTTTCAGGCAACTAGTGGGCAACCTAATCCATCTTACAGCCAATAGACCTAATCTAAGTTATGTTGTGAGCTAAATATCTCGTTTCATGACAATCCCTAATGTGGAACATTGGGTTGCAGTGAAACATGTACTGAGATATGTGAAAGGGACACTTGACTTTGGCATTTCGTATAGCTGAAACAAAGATCCTTAGCTAATTGGTTTTACAGACTCAAGTTGGGCAGGTTCTATTAGGAAGTCCACTTATAGGTATGTCTTCAGTCTTGGTACAACTGTAGTCACAGGGACCACTAAGAAGTAGCAAGCAATAGCTCTTTCCTCGACTGAAGAAGAATATCGAGCAACTGTTAAAGTAGCATGTAAGGTAGTATGGTTACGAAGGATGCTTTCTGACATGCAAATGTGTCAAGTAAGGCCTTCACCCTTGTTTTGTGATAATCAAGGGGTGCTAAAGCTTGCCAAAAATCAAGTCTTCCATAAGCAAACCAAAAATGTGGAGCTTCATTGTAATTTCATCAGACAACTTGTTGAAGATGGAACTATGATATTGCAGTATGTTCCAATTGTGCATCAGATTGCAGATATCCTATGAAAGTCTCTGAGCATGGTCAAGCTTGTAAAATTTAGGGGGCAACTTAGTGCAATTAATAGAATGCCCATTAAGGAAGGGTATTTAAGTATTATTGTCATATTATTTATTTAATGGTCACTTTGTATCTTTAGTTAGTTTAGATACTTTCTATTTCTACTCTCAATTTATGATTGTTTCTTTTAGAAACATCGTCTTTATAATTTATTTTTTAGAGCATTTCATCTCTGATGTTTATATAACGAATTGTCATTTCATTCTAACTTCATAAAATTTTGAAAATTATCTCTTTTTAAAACCCAAATTTTTGGAGAATTTTTTAAGCCCAAATATCAAAAATTAAACTTTGAAATCATGTTACCAACTCCAAGTGAAAAATAGAAAAGCATATCTCTCTATCGGGGGCTCATTTTCACATGAAATTTTCACCAAATGATACATAATATATCTAGAGGAAAACCCATCATCTGTATCTCGCTCAGATATCCCGAACCCATAGTTTGAGCACTTCCATGTCCCCTATCAATAAATTGAAACATTAAACTCTTAGCCTATAAAGAAATTCCCTTCAAAAATTGGACTCGTGGAGTAAATCATAGTCACAAACACCCCTATAAGAGGAATATGCTAACTATTTGCGTTATTCCACAAGGGATCGTGCATGTTTTGAAAAACCTCAGAAATTGGTATTGACGATTTGAAATGATGAATGGTAGGGTGTGGAAAGCTTGAGAAAGTTCAACTTTGGCTGATTTAAAAGGTAGGCCAACAATATTAATATAGTTGTAGGACCTAAAGTGGGATTACATTAAATGATGCATTACATTTGACATATTTTATTAAATTTATGCTTACAAGCAAATTACCCTCTTAAATTTAACTGGAAATTGTTATTTTAGGGGGAAAATTGAGAAGATCCCAAAAAAAGGACATTACAATCTTCTAAAATGCCATTTTATGTTTTTATTGCAAAAATGAAGTAGATTCCCTATGAACATATTTTGAAAATAAGTCAAACTTATCAAAAAGGTGAAATGGACATCTAAATTAGCCACTTTGTTGAAAATAGATACTTCATTTGCAAGTAGATAATAGTCTAGAGTTAGTTATTTTTTAAAATCTTTGAATGTGGCCTAGGAGGTCATTACCCACCATATTAAATTTGCTATAGTTTTGTACGAAAAGATTAATCCAATATGGATGGCCAATAATACAAATCCCCTTGGGTGCTTATCTTCATTCTACCATCACTATCAATAGTAGTGTAGATTACTATCTTGTCTACATGGTTATCTATACAAATCACCTCATTACATATTTTCATTTATAGTTTTTCTTTCATACCGCTCCCTATTGTTTGTAGATTTGTTCCTCATTCAAAAGGACCAATCAATCCCCAAGAATGTGTTGCTCTAGTCACACATTTTAGGAGCTAAATCACTCATTTAACTTGGTGTTTGTGAAGAGCCACATTTTTACCTCTAGTAGGTATAATTAATGTATCTAGGGGCCCTCGAAAGCTATGATGTGCAAAGGCCATATCCCTAAACCTAGATGGAATCCAAACCGATTTTTGTGTCATCTTATATCAATCAAAGACCATACTCCTATTGTGGTCTAATCAATGATTTTTAATGACTCAAATAGAAATCGTAGCCTCCCTTACCTCTAGAAAAATTATTACAAACATTGATAAAACATGTGTTAACCCTATATACGTGAGTTGTCTTGATAGGAATTGATCCCCAACTATTACACTAAATGGCATGAAGCATTATAACAACATTCACCTTAGACATTTTTTTCAATCTTAAATCTATGATAACTCCCAAGAAGGTGACCTACCTCTTTTTCACCACCAATCTAACAATTGTATACATTATATTGATCTTCCAATATTGTCTAAAATGCAATGATTAAGCATTTATGAACCTTAGGTTGTTGTTAAACACATATCATTTCATTTTTTTCATGCCTTAATCTATGCAAGGGGAGGATGCCTCCACTGCAATCTCTTTTGCCAACAATAATTATCACTATCTTCCCATAAGTGAATCTCACATTGTGAAGAGTGCAGTAATTAATGGGTCTAGATTGTGTCATGTCCACTTGGAGTTATTACCTAAACATTCTCCCTTTATATCAATTATGAAGCTTGCTAGATTGTTAGCATGACTATTATCTCTCTGAAAACATGCATTGGGTAAAGGTTGTGAAAGGTTCAAGTAGGGGCCAACATTGCCTTAAGATATTATTACTCATTCAATTTAAGGATCCTTTCTTCCTTTTAGAGTTATCAACGACCGTTGACAATCCTTCTATTTGACCTTGTTTAACACCAACTCATTCACAAAAATGTGATCCAAGGAGAAGTACTTGAGCTTCTACTTTGTTGTTTGTTCCTAGGGCTAATTTCTTTGAAGTGTCAATTAGCTTTCACAATAAAGCTTGACTATGCAACCTACTCTCGAGGCCCTTGGATTTCCCCAAGATGCTCTATCAAAATTGTGTTTGAACCTTCCTTCAAGAGTAGACCAATTGGTTCCCTTTACAAGATTTGTCGAGATTCATCCCCCCATCCCCGTGAACAAAGGAGTTTGAAGCTTTCAATCAAAGGTAAAAATGGGTTTTGAAGGGACCCCAAAACTCTTAACAAAATGACCAACAACAAAGCACGTGTTTGAAGCAACCCACCAACCATATGGTTTAAAGGGGTCCTACCACCTAATACACAAGACAACAATCAAACTATTAATAAAAAAAACCATTGGACCTCAAGTCGACAAACCATAGAAACTACAACATGCAACTAAACAATGTATAACTCCTTGTAAATTCACACTCCCTTGACCATAGGATGGGATTATGAATCCAATTTAAAAAGACCCTACTTCCTTCTTTACATAATGATCCAAGAAAAATCTTCATCTAGATCAACAAATTGGGAAGAAGATACATCATCCTACCCCACCACCACCTCCAACGCAACTGCACGTAAAGTGGACAAAGGAAAATCAAATGGAGATGAAAGCTCCATCAACTTAGCAACATCACAAAACCTCCCAAAATCCCTCAACAAGGTACAAGAACAACCATCAACTTAGTAGCATTCCAAGCCCTCTCAAAATCCCCTGGCAATGTCACAAGAATAGAAAAAGATCAAACAAAATATGTATCAACCTAAGGGCATGACACCAAAGGATTAATAGCAACATTTGATGAGAAAGAAGAATCCTCAACCCCCAATGATGGTGACTAAATAGGGCAGACAATCAAATGGTCGAGAAAGGCTTGATGCCACCTAGTAGAAGATTTTACATTTCTACGAAGAGGATGAAGATACTTAGGCTAAGTGACTAGTGGCAAAGCACCACCAATACCGAAAAGGAAGCCTCTCATAGTCAAGTGGTTGAACCTACTTCTTCTCTCTCATTAATGACCACTCCATGAAGAGGTTTAAAGCTATCGAAGTCCACTAAGATGCAAGTACAGGTCGAGTGGCCAACTTTTAATCAAGTAGAATCCACCTTCAAAAACTACCAAATGACATTGCCAATATCTTCAAAGTGAGAACTCCCCCAAAATTGGAGAGAAAGTTAAGGCACTTGAACCCAATTAGGCACAACCTTGAGGGGTTCAATTTGTGGGTCGAATGAGGGAATCACGGTTTGAGAGAGAGTAAATGCTCTCCCCAATACCATAGTTGGCCCTCTAACATAGCCTTCATTCAGTCAACAAAGATGAAACTCACAATAAAGAAACCCTTCGTGCAAGGGTAAAGATCCAAAGGCTTCTTGGTGAGAAGCCTCCAAAAAGGCGATACCTATTGAACCTATAAATAAGACTATGGCAATAAAAGAGAATTTCATTTTCAACCACCTCCTTATTATAAACCACAACCAAAAGAGAAAGTGAGCATGGCAACGGGCAAAGCTTCCCACATAGAGAGGAGGGCACGTCCAAACCCACCATGTCAAGAAAGGAGGGACCACCATTTTCCACCACACAAGTGCAACCAGTGACAAGTGGTGACCTAGCAACAAGCAGTGATCAACAACCCAAGAATGAGTTATGAACCAACAATGAGCGCTAAACCAACAATGAGTGCTAAACCAACAAGCGCTAAACCCAATAGTGAGCGTCAACCCAGTGACGAGTGACGACCCAACAACAAGCGGCAAACCACCACCACACAATGAACCATCGATAAGAGGCTCTAAACAGAAAAATGTTTTAAAAATGGGTGGGAGTAGCATTTTTCAAAAAAAAATGTACAATGTAAAATGAGAAATGGGTATTTGGTACTAGGTGTTGGGTTATAAGCCAAAAAATAACTTTTTGGTTTAATTAGCCATTGTTTTGAGCTTACGAGCTGGAGAGCGAAAAAAGGTGTACACGTTTTTCTTCAAATCCTTGTTTTTCTTGCTTGCTTGGATTGAAACATTGATGGAGGTTTTGTGAAAGCTTAGGATTGTTTGTTGATGTTTCCCTACATAATACTAGAAAAAAATCTTGCTTTGAGACTTATTGCTATCCTCTCAAAGATAATCTTTGTCACCTAAACTAGGTTTATTGGAAACGGGTACATACTGAAAAATCTTATCTCTAACTACAAAGGGTCTTGCATGGGCTAGGTACTCAAACCAAAATATTTGTATGGCACTTCTAATCAAAAAAGCCTCTGACAATTGAATGACCTTTCATTTTGATGGTCGTAGAGGCCCTGGGATTACATCTGAAATTTTTCAATGTTGTGAAAATAAATTTTAAGGATGGATACGCTCACATGGATATCAATGGATTCTTACTAAGTCCTTTACTTCACAAAAATCCCTTAGACATGGTTGTCCCCTAAATCCTACCTTATTTGTTACTGCTTCTAAGGCAATTCAATATTTATTAAGAAAGTCAACATTAGGTCCTCCAATCAATGGCATATTTTTGCTCAACAATGATGAATTAATAAATATCTAGTTTGTTGACAACACGGCACTGTTTTCAATGCTTGATGAAGACAATTTTGACAATGTGATCAGAAAACTGAACGTATATTGTATTGCCTTAAGATCAGAAATCTTTGACACTGACTAATGATTCTCCTCTCAATATGTTTGTAAAATTGAAATGGGACTGGGGTGGCCCTAAAAAGATTGCTACATATCTTGGCATCCTATTTGTTGTTGACCTGTCATTAAAGACATGTGGGACTGGATCTTCAATAAGATTGAAAAGAAAAATGTTAAAAAT
>MU224390.1:1141415-1166460 GCA_018584345.1 Thuja plicata
ATCTTCAATAAGATTGAAAAGAAAAATGTTAAAAATGTTAAGTGGCAAAGTCATTATCTTTGCTTGCCAAACAAACTTCTAGTGTCAAAAGATCCTTTATTCCTATAGCACTTACCATGCTTCCTCTTGGCTTTTTGGAAGCAGTTATGTATAAAGAAATCAAAAAGTCAATAGAGGGTTTTTATGGTCTAATGGGAACCCAAAAAAAAAAAGACGTGCAGTGACGTGGAAATGGTGATCTCTTCAAGGAAAAGGCATACTGGTCTTCAAAAGCTTAAAGCTCCACCTCCAACAAATTGCCCTTTTATGTAAGTGTATTTCAATGCTTTTGAAGGCCATAAGTCCTGGAAGGCTCACATCAGAAATAATATTTCCCTGGTTGTTCCAAAAAGTAGTGAAAGTTGTAAAAGATCACACCCTAGTGACATTTTGGTTGGTAATTTACTGTTAAGCCATTTATGTCTTCTACGTTTTGTACTATATGGAGGGCTTGCAGTCAACAAGACCTTTAACCTATGGGCACCATTCTGTCACTAGAAAAGTGGGAGTTTAATCAGCCATAGGTCTATATGTTAAAACTTAGAATGGAAAAACATGCCTCTCTTTGCTTCAGGGATTCTCTACCAAATTTTGGGCCTTTAAAGTGATTATAAACTTCAAGGATATTTTTAAGAATGGTTCCTTAATCAATTAGAAGAAAATCCAGTATAATTTTTCTATCCCAACTTTTCAAACAAGAACCTCCTCATTTGTCTATAAAGATTTATAAATGTTAGATGTCCAATTAATATAAGATAAAATACTGAGATCCTTGATAACTTGAAATGGGCTGATGGCTCTTCCCTTCTTTAGATTAGCCCAAAGAATTTATATCAAGCGATGGCTGACACCCAACAAGTATTTGTTACCTTGAACAATAACTTAAGTTTAAATCTATCAAACAGGGATTGGAATTCGATCATGAACCATATATGGTCCAGTACCCTTGAACCAAAAAAGTTTAGCTTCAGCCTTCAGATGGTTGCTTGTGCTTAAAGATTGGCAGTTGGGTTTGTACTTTCTGAGTCTAGTCTTACCACATGTCTTTCCCACGCGTAAACACCAATGAGTCCTTTGAGTGTCCTTTTTTAAATTGCTGGTATGCCATAAATCTTTAGTCTACTTTTTTTGGTAATTGTTTTGGGTGGGAACAAAACTGGTATCGCCTAACATGAGTTTATTTGGTTTCACCCAAAACTTTAATTAAGAACTTAACAAATTTTTGGTTGGTTTTATCTTTTAAGATCCTTCGGCATATTTGAAAAAGTAAGAATGATGAAGTCTTCTAGGGGAAAAGGAGGTGGCTTGCAGAATCTGTCAGTAACTTTACACTGTGTACATTGTATTGCAGGTTACAAAGATTCTATAGGTGCCAAAAGACAGATTCTTTAGGTTTTTGGTTCACGGACTGCCAATATTATATAAAAATGAAATCAAAAGAGTTAAATTGTGGCCTGACATGAGTAGGCATGGAGGGGAAACTGAAGATAGTAAGGATGAAGAAGAAAAGAACAAATACACGAGGATCCAGGTATACAAAATCAAAATAGAGTCAAAAAGCACAAGAATGATTTGATTATATGCTTCAACAAATTGTAGCTTCCTGAACTGAGGCCCCTTGATCTGCATCCCATGGGGATCTTGGTCTTGGATATCTTTGGGCTAAGCAATTTCCAGTCATCCTTATCCTGTTATCCATAATTGTCATTTAAGTTTCAAGTGTGGGGGATCCATGGACAAAGTCCATTGGCCCATTTAAAAACAGCACATATATAAAGAGAAAACAAGAAGTAGTTATTAAGCAGCTGCTTCTAAATAGTGACCTCTCAAAATTCACTTTCTAACCTAAAATTTATAGGGCTGCCAAAGGCAATCATGGCCTGGCAGCTTCTTGTAGGGAATCACATATAAGAAATGATACTTGATAGGCTTCTATGGTCTTCATTGCACAACAGAGAATGTTTTTAACAAAGAAGCCTTCAACCAATGCTCCTAAAGCTTGCCACAGAATTAAGCAACTTGAGGTGTAGGGAGAATTAGGGATTATCATCCCCAGCATCTTAACGGGAAGTATCAAATATTAGATGCTTCACACCCTCTTGCATAAGGCTATATTTCTCATTTCCCAATTCAGTGAGACCTCATATCAGCACAGGCATTGTTGTAGCCTACGGAAAAGTAAATAAGGTACAGATCTGTTGGCCAGCAAAGTGTTAACATTGAACCTAACAGCCAGCCCCCAAGTATCTATGGAGATAGCTGTTATCATTATGAGCTTAAGAAGCTTAAAAACCTTACATAAAATGATGTCACTCCTGTTAAGCTTTATTTATTTCCTTATCCTCTCCCTTCTTAATTATTTCTCAATTAGTAAAACAATGAAGGATAAGACTTGCAATGCAGTCAAGGCATTATCTATTGTGATTTCTATAAGCATGTGAAACAATAAAGGATAAGATTCGCAATGCAATCAAGGCATTATCTATTATGATTTCTGTAAGCATGTGAATTTCTTTACCTCATTTCTATGATCCCCACTGGCTTTGCAGCACAAGCATTCATTAGGCTTTTGCCTTCGCTATTTCTATCAGTGAAACTTCAAGTTTCCAGATTTCTTTTTTAGCTTTCTGCTTCTATTTATAAATTTGCCCTCACGAAAAATAACTCGGCCTTTTTCTGTTCCAACCTGCTTTCATGCTCACAGGGTTTGGTAATTCCTGAATGTTTCTACTACAGCTTGCCTATCTGTTGTGAGGTTTTCACACCATCACCCCATTGCAAATGGGGACCCCCTCTTTTGCTTTGGTAGTAGGAGTAGTGGTCTTAAGTAGTCCTTGTTGGTGGCAGTTTTCAAGTCCCTAGGTCCGGCAAGTGAGGTTTGAGTGATTTTGGCCTGCTGGGAGGTTATGTCTGTCCGGAATTTTGGCGAGTGCTAAGCTAAGTCTGTCGTGGGGAAGGAGTCGAAACCAGGTGATTTGTGATAAAGCGAGTTAAAACCCTTTGAAAATCCTTTTTCCAGCTTCAGTTTGACCTTAGAAAGTCATGATGGATTGTGGGAGGTAACCCTGCTGAAGGCTTGCTAAATCCTGAAATTTGGCTAAGTCTGGAATTTTTTCAAAAAATCCCAAAATCTAGAATTTGCACCTTAACTCCTATGAAGCTGGAACCTATCTCAAACATCCTGAAAGTATTTATACAAATATAACTTAAAATATAAGACTTACAATTAAATGTTATATTTGTATAAATCCTCCCGCCCCTGAACTGAAAAATGGCTAAGTACAAACTACCCTGTCCCATGCCAGGGCGGATTCCGACCTCTTACAGGACAGATTTTGTCCTATGAACCTCTAATTTCCGCTAGCATTCCAGGACCCAAGATGGATGGCTATGGCGTGAGTTCAACAAGTTCTGACAAGAGGGAACTTAGAGCAATCAAATAAAGTATTGAAAGATGGAAAATGGACTCCAAGTTTACCCCCTCCGTGGGCTGGCGGGATTTCACCATCCATAGGACAGAATTTGTCCTATGAGCTTGTGATTTCCGCCCTTTGTTTTGAGGTGTAGATTGGTGGATTTTGACTTTGGAGTCTTGTCTATTTGGCGAGAGAGGGGATGGAGCAATTAGGAAGGGAAAACTGATCATGTTTAATAGACTTGTTTATGCCAAGTAGCCTTGTCCCATAACTGGTCGGATTCCGACCAGTCATAGGACAGAATTTGTCCTTAGATCCTCATTTTCCCTCCATGGATTGGTGTACTTGTTTGGTCGATGTTGGAGTTGGAAGGAGGAATTCAGTCATGAATAATGTCAAAAGGACGAGTTAAGCAACCAAGGTGGTGGGCGGAATTTTGTCTCATGGGACAGAATTTGTCCCATTCCCTTAAGATTTCCACCCCTTATGGAGACAAGTTGAACAAGGACAATCACCCAAGTTGTGAGGAAATTTGAGCATACGTTTGAAGAGGAAGATAGTCATGGTGTTTGGTGAAGGACTTGGCGTGGAGAAGATTGTAGTTTTAGGGACTTAGAACATGAAAAGGAAGCTTGTCCCATGACTGGTCAGAATCCAACCAGTCATAGGACAAAATTTGTCCCAAGACACCCTAATCTCCGCCACGAGTTGGAGGTCATCCATGGGCTGTTTCAAAGTTGAGGAGGAAATTTTGCATATCAAAAGTACTTAGTGTGGGCAAATGGAGCAAGATAGCATGGGCGGAATCTGGCCATCCATGGGACAGAAATTGTCCCATAACTCTCTGAATTCTGCCCCCTTTGTGTGGATAGTTAAGAGATGGCAATCATCTAATTGATGGAGAGGATGAAGTGCATTTGAAGGGCAGGATAGTCATGTTGATGTTTGGAAGACTTGGAGTGGAAAAGATTGAAGTCTTAATGACTTTAGAGCATCATAGGACACATTTTGCCCTATAGGCTTCAAAATTCTGCCCCCACTTTGAGCTTGGATAAGGGATCCTTGGGGCATGGCGAAGTGTTTGGAAAAAGTTCCAAGCAATTCCGATCTTGGGAGGTAAGTTTTAGGCATGGTCATCTTGGGCGGAATCCCACCATGTAATCTTGGCTTCCATTCCTCCCTCTTCGAAATTCAATGCAAAACAACAATACAAGTCCAGTCGGCCCTCATCCATGGTGTATACCCCAATAAACAGCAGCGAAAATTTAATGCAAAGCAAGCCGGCTTGGGGGTTTAAGGGAGTTAAATTTATTTGTTTTTCATCATTCAAAACAAAACAAGTCAGCCTAGGGAGTAAATGGATGTGCAAAGGTATAAAGAAGGAGATTTTGATTCATTTGCGCACTCAATAACATACGAATTTCCTCCAACAAGCAGTACAGATCGAAGTGATATCCGACTCCGATTAGGAAGCAAGTCAAGCTTAGAGGGGTGCTCTTTTAGTCCATCTCCCTAACATTTCAATTGATGGAATGAATTGACATAATTGTAAGGAGCAGCAGCTGGCATTCATTTCAATCTCAGAATCCACTTGGAGAAAGCTACAGCTTTGATTAGAATCAGTTTTCTTTCCAAATGCTAGAGAAAAGTGGGGGGTTGTGGAAGGATATTAGATGTGACTTGATTCCCAAACAAGCCCACACCATCTTTCATTTTCATTTCTCTATTTTCATGTCATAAAGATATTAAATTTAAAACATAATCAGACTTCTAAACTTGTCAATCTGAGAATGGAAATAATCATGGCTAATGGATTGAGTGTTTGGAATCTTTGAATCTTAAAGAGTCATTATGTGGTAGAAAAATTGTGTGGAAATCTGGAAATGAAGTTACAATTTGAAGTTTGGATTAACTTTATGAGACTTAACCAAGGATTCAATCTAAGATTTCCTCTTCTCAGTATTATAGCATCTTGGACAAGGCTAAGTAAGACATGTTTTGGTATATTTTGCAGGCTAAGGGGAGATGTTCGAAGTTTCAAGTGGATGCTCCAAGCTCAAGTTCAAAGGTTTCAAGTAGGAAGGAAGTTCATACCAAGTTATCCAAAGGACAAGGTCAAGGCATCGAAAAGAACATCAAGATACAAATTCAATCAAGTTCGAATCATGGCAAAGAGAAATTTCCAAGAGCAAAGATGGATAAGAGTTGAGAAGATGAAACAATTTGGGAATATGCCATCATGGTGGAAAGTTGGGCAGTGTTGAGTATCAAAAAAATATTTTCTCTTCACAAAGATTAATTAGAGCTACATGATAAGGATGATGAGGTGGCAATTGGGTGTCTTCTCCAATCAGAAAATTCCAATTTCAAGCACAAGCAATCACAACATGCCAAGTGTCCTATTTTCTCATTGGTTGAAAAATCATTGTAATTTTCTTATTGGCAAATGATTTGGTGCCCTCCTGTAATTGGTTGAAAATTTGGCAACCCTAATTAGGGTTTCTAGGGATTAATCTTGGCCCTTGATTTCAAATGAATATTGGCCCTTCATTGTAATTGGGCATCTATAAAAGGCCAAGGCCTTCTCATTTGTAAGGGGTTAGCTAGTTAGTTAGAGAGAGAGTTAGAAGCTAGAGAGCTAGTAGGAGATTAGAGTAGGTTAGCCAAGGGAGACTTGAGCAAATTGTTGTTATCATACTACCAAAATTATTCCTTCTTTCATCGTTGGCTTTCATGGTGAATGTATGTGACGTTTGGAGAATCGCATGGTTTCTTCAATCTTTCACTTGGAGTAGATTTCATTTCATGTTGCTAGAAGTAGCTTAGTTGGATGAAAGTAGTTGTGGATGTTTCCTTGTTTGACTCGAACAAAACTAGGCCACTAGCCTCTTGCTGATGGTAAGAATGTCTTGTGTGGTAAGCTAGTAATTGCTCTTAACTTTAATTGATATTCAATCTTTAGTTTGCATCCATTTGACTGGATTGAAGAGGGGATATTGCTGTGAAAACCATTTGAGTGTTCCTTAGAAGTTTGCACTAGGTGGGTGGAAGTCGCTGATAAAGCCGCATCTAGTAGAGTCCAAGTCCATCCACGATTCCTTGCATTCCTAGTTAGAAGTAGAAGTAGAAGTTAAGCTTAAGTTTAAGTTGAAGTTGAAGAGTTGAAAGAGCAAAACCATATTTTCATTGCACATTGTGAAGCCAAATCTTTAGAAGTGTAAGTAAGTTGATATCCATTGGATGAACAACGTAAGTCCCCTTAAGTGATTACCAACAAATCACATTATTTCACTGAGCGAGTATCCACAGTTATAGGAACCTTGAAGTCATTTCATGATCTTACTTTGCAAGCTTAGCATGAGAGATGACCTTATATCAAGAGAGGATTGAATGTTTGGTGTTTCATCTCGAAACATTGAGTATTTGATTTTGCATGTTGTAGTGGAACAAAACTCACATCAACACTATCCCTAACCATGGGGTTTTCTAACTCCAGAAATTTTTTATGCATGATAAATCCTCTTGAAGATGTTGCATCCCTTCCTTGAAGACTTTACAAATCACTGTTATAACTGTTTCATGGGAAGTATGAAGTCATTCAATTAGTGAAGTTATTTGGTTTAATTAATTATGAATTTATGAAGTTATTGGTTTAATTATGAAAGTTATGATTAATTAGCTCATCTGTTTTAAATATGAGTATTATGAATTAATGATGATGTTTACAAAAATTAATATTCAAGGATGAATAGTGTTGTATACTGACAACTTAACAAAGGGTGATAATCCAGATGATTATGTTAGTTAAAATGTTATTTTGGAAAATATAAGTATGGCCAATTTCTTCTTATGTCAGCAGATGCAAGAGAAGATCGCCCTCATGAAGGGAGGAAGAGTGTCATCACAGAGAGAGAGTGCAAGTGCGTAAATTAAAGTCGGAATTGCCATTCGGGTTAAAACCTATAGCTAAGAATCTTGGTCATCAAGTCATCGGGTAAGGGTTTTAGTCATAATTTAAAATTTAAAATTTTCTATCTATAATTATATAACCATTTTACATTGATAAACTCAAAGTTATAGAATATATTTGATTTTTATTTTTTCTCATTTCAAATGCATGGTGGGTGCCAATCTATAGAGGATTGCAGTTCGTATCTTGAGCCAGTCATGTAGTTCTTCAGGATGTGAACGCAATTGGAGCATGTTCAAGCATATACACTCCAAAAAGCGCAATAGGTTGCTAGTGCAAAGGTTGAATGATCTTGTGTTTGTTCGTTACAACCTTCACCTTCGTCACAGACAGATCTTGGGCACTGACACATCTCATATCACTTTAGAGGAGGTTGATCCACAAGCAGAGTGGAAATCTGAGGTTGATGAGCCTGTCATCGGTGATGAAGACTTGGAATGGGTTGATCAAGTGGATCGAGAGGCAGAGGCAGTAGTGATGGTAGAGGAAGCTAGAGCACGAGGAGACCCATTGGAGGACCTCAAAAATGATGTGGATGTCACTGAGGCTGATCCTGAGACACAAGCAGATATCACGGCTGCAGAATCATCAAAAACCTTAGGCATACACGTAGGAGGGTTGTGGTGTCGAGTGCTCACCTATATAGGCTCCTCTGAGACTTAGCCTTCTAGGCTCTTGCTTTTATTTTGATATATGTTTTGAACTTTCGATTCCATGGATTCTATATCCCATGAATTTTGTAAACATTTGATACAATTAATATTTCTAGTGTGTTATTTAGTTTAACTTATTTCCTTCAGCTAAAGCCTAAAATTTGCATTTATAATTTTATACGTATGTGATCAATGTAAACTTGTGTATGTGTTCAAAGTATTTGATGATATTATTGTGTCTTTAAGGTTAATTTATTAAAGGATGCATGAAACAAGTTTTAAATCCTTAAAAATCTTTGAATTTCTTGGGTTTTTCAATTTGTCGAGCTTTTGCCAAGTCCAGGCGCAGAGTCTAAAAAAGAGTTGAAAATCAGCTTGCCAAGTCCAGTTCTTGTAACTATGGTCACCTGTGATCAAGGTGGGGTTCGAAGTCATTTCCTTATCCTTTGTTTAATGATTTAATTAAAAGAATTAATATTTCTTAAAACAAGAACATTCCATTAATTCACCATGAAAGGAATTGCATTGGGAAATTCCTCTATCAATTTAATGGAACAACCTTATCTTTCTCTCCAATTAATATATATTTATGCATGAATATGCAAATATTGTATATATAAACATATATATATCATGTGCATTGTATGCCAATTGTCATATGTGCATATATGCAAATGATAAGAACTACATAAGCACATACATACATATAGTCGTGAATTAGTAAGCGATTATAGGTATGTATCTACAATGCGTTTGGACATCCGCATAGATGGATGTGAAAATTGGCAATGAGTATTATGAGCACAGGCGCGCGCGCACGCACACACATAAATATATATATTTGGACATATGTGAATGATATAATTAAAGATAATGTTTAACATCATATTATTCTTATTCAAAAGTATTATCTCTATCTTGGCAGTAAGCATATTATTTTACCAAGGTGTCAAAGGTAACTACTTGTCACCAAGGTGACAAGTGTTAATGTTGATAGCTGCAGGGGATATAAACTATACCAGCAATGGTTGATTCTATGTGAATTTGTTAACTCCATCAGCGTTGATGTTTTATATGCTCATGTGCGTACATGACTGATGTCTATTAAAGAGACTTAACTGTTTGTATTTGAAGAAGCTCCAGCAAATATAGCATCACCGCTATTGTGACTCTTGAAGTATTCTATGATGATTGGCTCTTCCATATGTTGTATCACGTTGGTCATTAAAGGAAATGAAGAGTATTCATCTCCAGCTTATGAAACGGTTTCCTTCATGTATGTTGGCTTTCGGAATTTGAAGGATTTCAATATTATCGTGTGACATTTGGCGTCTAATGTATCGTTTCTGCTGGTCGTTCAAGAGTCACCGTCATGTAACTGAAGTGACTTCACGTGACTGTTGAGACAGTGAAGACTATGTAGAGTCTATACCCAGTAACTGATGTGACTCGATGCAGCGTCATCAGATTTGTAACTGTCGTGTCTCTTTGCAGCGATTGGAACTTTTGGTTCTCCGCATCTTGTATTCTTTGAGTACAAAAAAAAAAGGCAGGATTGTTTCAGGTGAATCGTTTTTGATATTCAGTGTTGTTGCTGATTAGTATCGTTCATTATATGTAGGATTCTTCATGTGCGTAGCTCTATCTGTTGCAGATCATTTCATTGTAAAGATAGTTTTGGTTATTGCTTTAGAGTGTACAAAATCAATAGGTTATGAGCTTTGTTTTAGACTATGCTATTATTCTAAATAAAGGAGAACTTTTTGGTGTGGCTGGGTGTTTCCCTCGAGTAGGAGGGTTTGCCTACGGTATCTCTGGTGTTGAGTCTGCTTTGTTCTATCTGTTATTTATTTATGCTATTCTGGTTCAAAAAAATTAACATGGTATCAAAACAGGTCCAAGGAAACGATCAAAACCAGAATAGGTCAATTGGATCTTGATGACTAATGGGTTTGGTGTTCGCTGTGGGTGTTACAATTTTATTGGCTATTGAGGCTTCTTATTCAACCTTGTCTAAAGCTTTCATTTTTCGCCATCAATGGGAAGGATGCGATCATGCCCATCTATGCTTGCATGTTTGTCATTCATGTCTATGAGAATAGTAGATGTGTTGGTGTCCGATTTTTTCACTCTCTGCCTGCACTATAATTTTGTGACAGCGAAAGATCTATTGGTGGATTGTGAGAAAGATTAGACAATCTAGAGATAAGTATTTTGTATCTTTGAATATTGATGATGAATTTTATATATTTAATTCATGCAATAACATTGGAAGTAGTGAATCATGTATGCTTCTCGCATTAGTCTGTTTGATTCTATTACTAATCTCTCTAAAATGATTGAAGGATGGATCGAGGAGCACAAGGATGATGAGAGATTACAGCCTGAGCTGAGTTGGGTGGCTCTTGAAGAAGAAGAACCCATTCAAATTATTTTGTGATTATTTTCTTCGAAGAGGAAGAATTGATATTCAGAGAGAGCTTGTGTGGCAGAGGGAGAATACAAAAGCTCCTTGCTTGGTTAAACATTGGAGTAAATTATTGTGTTATTCAAACTGTGAATATGCTGCCCCTGTTGAGAGGGAGTCTCAGCATTCAGATGATCCTTATATGCTTTAATGAGTTCTTCTCCGAGAGGGAGAAGTTCGAGGTGAAATCCCTTCTTAATGCGTTCTTCTCTTGGAGAAGTTTGAGGTGAAAGCCCTTGTTCCACCCTTTACGAGTAGGCAAGGTGGTAATGCATTCTTCTCTAGGAGAAGTTGAGGGTGAAAGCCCTTGAACCACCCTCTGCGAGTAGGCAAGGTGGTAATGCATTCTTCTCTGGGAGAAGTTTGAGGTGAAAGCCCTTGTTCCACCCTCTGGAAGTAGCCATGGTGGAAGCCATGTGTGTGACTCCATGACTTAATTTTTTATGCTTTTTTGATTCACTCTCTAGGAGTAGCTATGGTGAATATTGTTATGCTGAGATAACAATTTTATATTAAGAAAATCTGTGATGAGAATTTATTTTGACATTTTGTGTTGCAACTTCTTATGTTGGTCGTGCTATGACATATGAAAAATATCTCCTTTGCTAAGAGGGAGTGTTAATGTTGATAGTTGTAGGAGATATAAACTATACCTGCAATTGTTGATTCTATAAGAATCTGTTAACTCCATCAGCGTTGATATTATATATGCTCATGTGCGTACATGACTGGTGTCTATTGAAGAGACTTAACTATTTGTATTTGAAGAAGTTGCATAAAATATAGCATCACCGCTATTGTGACTCTTGAAGTCTTCTATGATGATCGACTCTCACATATGATGTATCTCGTTGGTCATTAAAGGAAATGAAGAGTATTCATCTCCAGCTTATGAAACGGTTTCCTTCATGTATGTTGGCTTTCAGAATTTGAAGGATTTCTGTATTATCGTGTGACATTTGGCGTCTAATGTATCATTTCTGCTGGTCATTCAAGAGTCACCGTCATGTAACTGAAGTGGCTTCATGTGGTTGTTGAGAAGGTGAAGACTATGTAGAGTCTCTGCCCAGTAACTGACATGACTCGATGCAGCATCATCAGTTTTGTAACTGTCGTGTCTATTTGCAGCGATTGGAACTTTTGGTTCTCCGCATCTTGTATTCTTTGAGTACAAAAGAAAAAGGCAGGATTGTTGCTGGTGAATTGTTTTTGATATTCAGTGTTTGCTGATCAGTATTGTTCATTATATGTAGGATTCTTCATGTGCGTAGCTCTATCTGTTGCAGATTCATTTCATTGTAAAGAGAATTTTGGTTATTGCTTTAGAGTGTATAGACTCAATAGGTTATGAGCTTTGTTTTAGACTGTTATTATTCTAAATAAAGGAGAACTTTTTGGTGTGGCTAGGTTTTTCCCTCGATTGGGAGGGTTTTCCCAGGGTATCTCTAGTGTTGAATGTGTTTTGTTCTATCTGTTATTTATTTATGCTATTCTGGTTCAAAAAACTTAACATGGTATCAGAGTGGGTCCAAGGAAACAATTTAAACTAGAATAGGTCAATTGGATCTTGATGACTAATGGGTTTGGTGTTCGATGCGGGTGTACAATTTTATTGGCTATTGAGGCTTCTTATTCAACCTTGTCTAAAGCTTTCACTTTTTGTCATCAACAAGAAGGATGTGATCATGCCCATCTATGCTTGCATGTTTGTCATTCATGTCTATGAGAATAGTAGATGTGCTGGTGTTCAATTTTTTCACTTTCTGCCTGCACTATAATTTTGTGATAGCGAAAGATCTATTGGTGGATTGTGAAAAAGATTAGACAATCCAGAGATAAGTATTTAGTATCTTTGAATATTGATCATGAATTTTATATATTTAGTTCATGCAATAACATTGGAAGTAGTGAATCATGTATGCTTCTCGCATTAGCTTGTTCGATTCTATTACTAATCTCTCTAAACTGATTGAAGGATGGATCGAGGAGCACAAGGATGATGAGAGATTACAGCCTGAGCTGAGTTGGTGGCTCTTGAAGAAGAAGTACCCATTCAGATTATTTTGTGATTAGTTTCTTCGAAGAGGAAGCATTGATATTCAGAGGGAGCTTGTGTGGCAGAGGGAGAATGCAAAAGCTCCTTGCTTGGTCAAACATTGGAGTAAATTATTGTGTTATTCAAACTGTGAATATGCTGCCCCTGTTGAGAGGGACTCTCGGCTGAGAGGGAGCCTCAGCATTCAGATGATCCTTAGATGCTTTAATGATTTCTTCTCCGAGAGGGAGAAGTTCGAGGTGAAATCCCTTGTTAATGCATTCTTCTCTTGGAAAATTTTGAGGTGAAAGCCCTTGTTCCACCCTCTGCGAGTAGGCAAGGTGGTAATGCATTCTTCTCTGAGAGAAGTTTGAGGTGAAAGCCCTTGAACCACCCTCTGCGAGTAGACAAGGTGGTAATGCATTCTTCTCTAGGAGAAGTTTGAGGTGAAAGCCCTTGTTCCACCCTCTGGAAGTAGCCATGGTGGAAGTCATGTGTGTGACTCCATGACTTAAGTTTTTATGCTTTTCTGATTCACCCTCTAGGAGTAGCTATGGTGAATATTGTTATGCCGAGATAACAATTTTATATTAAGAAAATCTGTGATGAGATTTTATTTTGACATTTGGTGTTGAAGCTTCTTATGTTGGTCGTGCTATGACATATAAAAAATATCTCCTTTGCTAAGAGGGAGGGTTAATGTTGATAGCTGCAGGAGATATAAACTATACCTGCAATTGTTGATTCTATGTGAATCTGTTAACTCCATCAGCGTTGATGTTTTATATGCTCATGTGCGTACATGACTGATGTCTATTGAAGAGACTTAAACTGTTTGTATTTGAAGAAGCTCCAGGAAATATAGCATCACCGCTATTGTGACTCTTGAAGTCTTCTATGATAATCGGCTCTTCCATATGTTGTATCACGTTGGTCATTAAAGGAAATGAAGAGTATTCATCTCCAACTTATGAAACGGTTTCCTTAATGTATGTTGGCTTTCGGAATTTGAAGGATTTCAATATTATCGTGTGACATTTGGCGTCTAATGTATCGTTTCTGCTGGTCATTCAAGAGTCACTGTCATGTAACTGAAGTGACTTCACGTGGCTGTTGAGACAGTGAAGACTATGTAGAGTCTATGCCCAATAACTGATGTGACTCGATGCAGCGTCATCAGTTTTGTAACTGTCGTGTCTCTTTGCAGCGATTGGAACTTTTGGTTCTCCGCATCTTGTATTCTTTGAGTACAAAAGAAAAAAGGCAGGATTGTTGCTTGTGAATTGTTTTTGATATTCAGTGTTGTTGTTGATTAGTATTGTTCATTATATGTAGGATTCTTCATGTGCGTAGCTCTATCTATTGCAGATTCATTTCATTGTAAAGATAGTTTTGGTTATTGCTTTAGAGTGTACAAAATCAATAGGTTATGAGCTTTGTTTTAGACTTTGTTATTATTCTAAATAAAGGAGAACTTTTTGGTGTGGCTGGGTTTTTCCCTCGAGGAGGGTTTGCCCAGGGCATCTCTGGTGTTGATTGTGTTTTGCTCTATCTGTTATTTATTTATGCTATTCTAGTTCAAAAAACTTAACATGGTATCAGAGCCAAGTTCAAGGAAATGATCCGAACCAAAAAAGGTCAATTGGATCTTGATGACTAATGGGTTTGGTGTTCGTTGCGGGTGTTACAATTTTATTCGCTGAGGCTTTTTATTCAACCTTGTCTAAAGCTTTCATTTTTTGTCATCAATGGGAAGGATGTGATCATGCCCATCTATGCTTGCATATTTGTCATTCATGTCTATGAGAATAGTAGATGTGTTTGTGTTCAATATTTTCACTCTCTGTCTGCACTATAATTTTGTGATAGCGAAAGATCTATTGGTGGATTGTGAGAAAGATTAGACAATCCAGAGATACGTATTTTGTGTTTTTGAATATCGATCAAGAATTTTGTATATTTATTATTTAATTCATGCAATAACATTGGAAGTAGTGAATCATGTATGCTTCTCGCATTAGTCTGTTTGATAATGTGATGACCCCTAGCGTTTCCCATTGCCATTACATTACCTGCCATGTTTCTTGTTTCTAATTCATGTCAGCTAAAGAGGCTCAGGTTATTTTTCATCTCTGAACCAATTCCTACTTGTTTCCCCTTTGGATATTTGGTAGGTTTTGGTCCATTAAGTTATTAGCATAGCACACCATCCAAAACGAAGCAGTTAAGTGATTTGGGCTAAGTTTATCCATGCCTGAGAGTCAAACCATTTTTAACAAAACCGGCAGGATATTTGGACTAGCTGGGTTGTGATCCAGTCTAAACTATTCAATTCCTATAGAGATTTTAACAAGAAAATTTTGAAAATTCCAGATTCCTATTTTTTTTAACTCCCAAATGAATGGAATTTGTTGAACCTAGTAGCTATGCCTGAGACCCTTGGACAATTTATTGTCGGACATCAAAGAACAACAAAAGTGAATGGATAAGCTTTTGGAGAATCATCCTAGCCAATGCTCTTGGGAAAAAACAAACATTAATTTTGCATGTTCTCAAGTAGGAATTATTGCTCAGGTTTGTAAATAAACAAATAAAAAATGTGTTGAGCCCATCATTCCAGTGATGGAAAGTAAAGAAGAAAATGGGAAATAGGAAGCCTCACCAAAAGCACTTGCAAATGGAAATAAACCTATTAAGAAAAGGGTCCAAGAGGATCTAGGAATTTAATCATTTACCAATTTCACAGTGGTACTCCAAATCTAGTTTTGTTTCCATCAATGATTTTTTCATAATTCCAACGCATTGTAAAACTAAATATCCTAGATTCACCACATCCCATCCTACAAGTTCCAAAAATGCCGGTACTATTTTTCACACCTATTTTCTTGAACACACTCTGGATGCTAAGAGGGGGGGGGGTGAATCAACATAAACCAAAATCTCACTTGAGTAATCAACTAACTTCAATATTCACCACATAAAACATTAAGCAAATAATGAACTGAAACAACAATACATGAATACCAAGATTTTATACACGGAACACCCAAACTGGAAAAAACCACGGTGAGCACTTGCCCACAAAGATAATTCACTGATGTATATAGTTCCCATTACAAAGATAGTAGGAGCTCACTGCTCCGGACTTGCAACCAAAGGCTCACTGCCAATACAACACTGAATACAAATAGGAGCTCACTGCTCCGGACTTGCAAACAAAGGCTCACTGCCAAAGTAGCAAGATACTGCAAAGAACTTGTGCACCCAAGACTCATTGTCCTAGGGACAAAGTACATACAACGCTTCACAATAGATAAAGAGAAATTCTCCTGATAATACAGCTGATCTGCACAACACTGTCAACCTCAGCAACACATTGCTGCCAAAGTAGCAAGATACTGCAAAGAACTTGTGCACCCAAGACTCACTGTCCTAGGGACAAAGTACATACAACGCTTCACAATAGATAAAGAGAAATTCTCCTGATAATACAGCTGATCTGCACAACATTGTCAACCTCAGCAACACATTGTTACTGCCTTTTCTTCTCTGTCACTATCACAAAATAGCAACCTCATAAACTAAATCCTTCTCTTCTCAAACTCTGCATATAGATCTACACTGATTCGTCCACTTCTCTTTCCCTTTCGCTCTTACTTTTTGCCAAAGTACACGTACTTATATACAAGATAGATCATTGGAGTATACAACAAGGTTGGCCATGCCAAAAGCATATTACAATTAAGTTACAAGTCTGCCATGGCAACAACAAATTACAATAAGATCCCATGCCAAAAGCATCTGGACCAAAACATAGATTATACCTAACATGGACCCAATCAGACAAGAGATAAAGTTATAAACATTAAAAACATAGGTCCCATATAGCACGAACCCATCCGAATAAGAGATAGACATTAAATGCAATACCTAGACCAAAAACATGAAGCATGATCCACTCCAGGAGAGAGAGGGACCATGAACACATTACACATAGCCCAATACCATATCTGCAATAACCGGAACAACTTCCATAGCCATCTCAAATGTGTAGAAACACATTGCCCAAAGAATCACATCACTTGCCAGCTGTATCCAGGCCACCACAAGCCATGGTGAGATCTACACGCCACGTCAGAAGCCATCACAACACATTTCTGGACTAGACCACAAACTGATGATAACTGCAACACTTAAGACATTGTTTCTGGATCACCATAAACAGTTTCTGGATCACTACGAAACACCACAACCAAGACCAAGACCTGAATACAATTCAAATCCCATCTGCATATCTTTAACCTTGATTTATGGAGCAGAAACCTTCTGGAAAACACAACTCAATAACCATCATCTTCAACTGCATAACTTTGTTACTAAACTACTGACATCCGGACAGAACCATTGACTTCTAGACCTAATAAATTAACTCTGAAGCACTGACAAACATCATTCTCACAATCTCCAGAATACATACATGTCTTCCATTGTTAGCAAGCACTGAATAAATACATGTCTTCCACTGTTCTGTAGTACACAACCTTACATCTTTCCAGACCAACAAATATACCTGAACATGTCATCAGCAAATGCTTTCGAACACAAGTGTAAGAGAAAATACCTCCAACACCTCCGGACCACAATGTTTGACATCAATGACAATAGATTCATATATTTCCAACATATTCTATCTAATCTCTAACAAAGAAAAGATTGGGGAATATCAATAGATGTATAGTAGGCAATTACTTTCCTTGTAACTACAAAGCTTTCTTTTGTCTTTTTCACTTGTATTTTAATGGACAATAGCTATTAATTAAATAGTCTTCTCATTAATTTCGGCTGATATATCCAACCACTCTAATCAATGTACAAAATTTGCTTTAATACAATTTTGCAGTATGCTTTTCTACTAGTGTTTCATTGTTGTTCCACTATCTTTGTTAAGGCACTTTGATAGTTGCTTTTTTTCTTCCCTTAACTCGTAGGAATTCATTTTTATGTATTATACCCCTCATCACCCCTAGGCTCTAGATTAAGGGTATTTAGAGCTCTGCCTCTTTCATCTTAATACTTTTGTTTTGTATGCCTATTTATACAAGTATGACTACAAGATGTTCACTCTCACAGCCTGTGACTCTTCCTCTTGACTCTTACCTTCCTAGTTGTTTCCCACAACCCCAACAAAAGCACAAGAAAATGACAATAGAGATAACAGGTTCAGCATGGTTCCAGAAGATGATAGAAGATGCTTTGCAACAAAAATGAGATGATTTTGAATACTACTATGCACAGCAAAAAGTGTGAGATGATTCTGATTAGGTAACTTGTTCTCTAAAGTATGAGCATGCTTAGGTACCCATACATATCTAGATGTTATTGAAGTGGTTGTTGAAGTTTCAATTGCTACAAAAGTGACAATTCGCCAGCAAAGTGACATTGTTAACAAAGTTACATTTTGCTACTAGAGATGTCAAACTTCAAAAATATTACATTGAATATATTAGGATGCATCAAGGCAATCCAACCTCTCTTTGCAAGCACCATACTCCACGAACCATCTTGCACCCATTATTTGTTTAAGACTAAGTAGTCGATCTTGGTTTTGGTTCAGATTCGGATTCGGATTTGAGATCGGGGAATTGGCAAAAAAAAATTTGGGCCGGATCCTGGTTCTGCAAGTATATATAGACATTTTCGAAAAAAAAAAAATATATATATATATATATATATATATTATAAATTTATATACGTATGTATATTCATAGATTCCATGCATGTAACATGTCAATGCTCATTCATCATTAGTTCAAAACTTCAAAGTTGAAACATATAATGATAATAATAAGAAGCTAGAAGCGTGATTCTCATATGACATAATGATACCATAATTGTCAGTATATGATTATATCATATTCATACTTTGCAGAAGTCTCAAAATGTCATTACATGCTGAAAATTTAAATCACAAGCCATATTTCATAGTTAAAAATTAACACAGTAAACTTAATATCCAATTCCATATTCTTCTTCATCATCTTCATTGGAATCAAGGTCATCATTTGGTTCCTCTTCAACTTCATTTGAACCAACAGCCGTGGCACTCGCCATGTCATGTGAATCCATTGCCTCTTGATCATATACAGAGACATGGGAAAGTTGTGCAACAGTGGCCTCTAAATCAGAACACTCAGGGACTAGATCCCAATTCTTTGTCACACCCTCATTGTAGCCCTCTTTCTTATGTGACAATAGGCGAAGGTTGTAGTGTATGTAGACCAAATGCTTTGCTTTTTAAGAACCCAAGTGATTGCACTTAACCGAGTGGACGAAGGAGTATGTACTCCAATTCTGCTCAGTTGAAGAACTTGCAACCTGTTGAGTTAGCAAACAACATTTGCATTTAGTTTTTAATTTCAATATGATAGCATCATGATTAAATGAAAATTCAAAATTGAAGAATGATTTAAAAAAAGATACATACTTGGGAGAGAAGTTTAATTGCAAGAGGCTGCAAGAAAATGAAGCGTTGACCATGTCCATACCACCATTCATTAGCATCCATCCTACATTGAGCATGAAGAGCGGTAATGTCATGATATTTGGTAGATGCAAATTGGGCAAACTCAGTGAGGACAATGTCTTGAGTCTCATCATCATCACGATACATCTTTGAAAATGCATCCTTGTAACCAGTAGCAACCTCTGCATCTCTATATGGTGCCACCCTGTTTGGTTCTGAAACCATCTCTTGGCTATAAAACCTTGGTGACGAAGCATACGCCAAGAGATGTAAGGGGGTGGTCATCTTATTCCAATGGTCAACAATAATTTTTTCCACTTCTTTGAAAAAGGCATATGTATGTTCCTTGCCCACTATTATTGTTTTTATGTGCTCCACCATGGTGTCCATGCCATCATAAATTTCACCCAAACATGGGCGATCAGTATCAGCAAATCTAATCATGCTCATGATGGGCTCAGTGAATTTCAAAACATATTCTGCACGTTCCCACCATTCATCATGAAGGATCAATGGTTTTATTTTTTGGGCTTTTTTTGTGTTTGATTACCTCCATAGACTCCACAAATTGTTGATAACCATAGCACTCAAGGCTTCTTGCACCTTCACAAGTCGTCTTAAGACGATTGTGTGCGATGCAAATCGTGTTTCAGCAACCTATGATGGCATAAAAGTTAAAACATGCATGTCATATCAAGTTCATCTATAAAATTTAAAACTAAAAAATAAAATATAAAAACAAAATCAAATTACCTTCAACAACTCCAATGAAGAGAAGGTCTTGAATATGGCTTGTATCTCCTCAGCCTCCGTGTAAATTTTATTGACCCATTCAATTTGAGTGCCAATCTTCTGAATAATTAAATTTAGTGAGTGGATTGTACATGGTGTCCAAAAGATGTGATTATATGTGGCCACCACTATAGCCCCAACTGCCCTACAATTTTTAGCATTGTCCGTTATGACTTGGACAACATTTGCAGCCCCAACCATGTCAATTGATTTGATGAGGGTATTGGCAATGAAACTTGCATCTTTCACTTGCCCCTCACAATCCACTGTCTTCAAGAACATAGCCCCTTTAGGTGACACTGCTATAACATTAATCAAAGGCCTATTCTTGCAATCTTTCCATCCATCAGAAATGGACACACCTATTTCCACCCATCTATCCTTGATCACTTTCAATTGTGTCTCTACCGAGGCTTTCTTCCTCAACAATAAGGTGGTTGGCACCTTTTCATACCCAACACAAACATAGTCAGCAGGTGCCTTGCAAAGGGTACTCACCATATCCCGCCAATAAGGTGATCTAACAAGGTTGAATGGAATCCCATTCGCATATAAACAACGACTATTACTTTCATCACAAAGATCTCTCATTTCATTTTTGACGGCTATATCCAATGGGCCTCTTTTCCGTGGAACATTTTCTGGTTCAGAAGGTGGTGGCGTTGGCAAGAAAGGATGTGGACCAGCAGGCTTTACCAAGCCACTAGGAGGTTTCCTTGAGCCTATCTGGGCATGGGATGGAGCACTCGTTGTCTTTCCTTTGTTGGTTCTCCTATCGACTTCTTCTTGTTCTCTAGCATATTGCAAGATTAAATGAGTTGGCAGCCCGTTCCCATCTTTCCCCTTACATGGTTTTATTCCTTTTCCAGCACTAGGAATGAAGTGAGGTTTCACTTGATAGTATGAGCTGGATTACTCTACGTTGCAATGGTTACACCGCTAAACAAAACCCCCTCCACCAGACACTTGCCTAATCATTGTTGTGTAACGCCAAAGCGGTGAACCTGCATCAATTTTAAAAGGGCTTGCCCCAGCAACTGAACTAGAGCTTCCACTTCCACTTCCACTTCCACATCCACTTCCAGCCATTTTGTCTAACTCTGAATAATGAACCTACATGGAAAAGAAAATACTACACATTAATCATTATTGCAAAAAAAATATTTGAAAAAAAAATCGGCATTATAACCCCTTAATATGCATACAATGTATAAAAAAATATTTAAAACTTCTTTAAAAACTTAAAAAAAACTTGAATTTTTTTTAAAAATCTTGAAAAATTCAATAAAAACTTGAACAAAATGAAGGTCCACTTACCTTTGCCCACTAAATATGGATTCTCCAACGATTCCTAAGTCTATGGTGCGGATATTAGTCCTCCAAAACATCCGCATTCGAAGAGAAATGCTACAGTTGTAGAACAAAACCAAAATAGTGAAAAATGCTTGAGAGATGAATGAATGACCATCAAATGAGTTTAGACAACCATAAAGGGTTGAATTAGGGTTTAAAAGGGTCAAATTAGGTTTAGTTTGACTTTATTTTTAAAAAAATTAAAGGTGGGCCCATTTTTGGACGCCCAGAATCTTGGATTCCCGCAGATCCTTCTGGATTCCTGTGGATGCTCCCGGATTCCCGGAATGGAATCCGGATTCCCTGTGGATTCCTTAGGGTTCTGGAATGGAATCCAGATTCCCTGTGGATTCCTCAGTGAGGAATTCACAGGGAATCCAGATTCCATTCCGGAACCCTGTCGGAATCCAAGCGGAACCAGGATCCGAATCGCACCTGAACCAAGATTCGAGCCTCGACAGAGGAATCCGGTATCTTAGGTTTAAGACAACTTGTACACCTGCTTCATTCATCTTACTAACACTTGATAGGTTTTTTGTCAAAACAAGGATGTGTGAAAATCTAGAAACGACCTTGATTCTCCCATCAAAAAATCAAATATTAACCCTCCCACAACCAACAATACTGAGGTACAAAATGCCACCCGAATATAACTTCCCACCATCAATACTCTCACAATCTAAAAACCACTCCCAATGGGAGTCATGGAAAGATTCTCCAAAGTCAATTGTCCATGCATCCTCATATATATGCATAGCCAAGGCTACAAGTGAATCACTTACATCATCCTAAGAAGATTTATCAATATTCCCTCATCAGCAATGTTCCTAGATTTTCACTTCTACCATAGCATCTCACACACTTTTAAAGATCTATGTGCATCACTTACATCATCCTAAGAAGATTTATCAATATTCCCTCATCAGCAATGTTCCTAGATTTTCACTTCTACCATAGCATCTCACACACTTTTAAAGATCTATTCTTGCAAACCCATCATCAATTACTCTTATCCCAATGACAGATCATGGAGTGTGATTTGAAAATTTAATGAAAAATTTAACAGTTTTTTCCATAAGCTCTTCATCTATCTCATGGGTTGTGAAAAACTTGTGTACGTTATCAAAAGGAAGTCAACAAAGTAGCTAAGTTCTTCAAAAACATAAAGCACATCCAATACCAAGTATAAACCATTATATAAAAAGCCAATGCTAAGTACAAACAATGTCATAATCGGCATCAAGCACTATACCAATTTATCCTTCATGGAAAAGCATGGCTTCAATTGCAAAAGGAAAAAACTATGGAAGCCTAACACAAGACTCGTCCTATTTGGTATGGCCCATACACCATTACTAAGAATGGTTGAGAATAATAGCTTTGGGCTCAATCTTTTATCTTCTTTTGGCCTTCATCCATTTTCTAATGCAAAAACTTTGTGCCATTTCTTTCCACCTCTATTGTAAACTCTAGATGCAACAATAGAATTCCAAATAGAAGAATTCAACCAAATGCACTATGCCAAAAAAAGTAAATCAATCATAAGATATGGATCAAATGCACATGAAATCAAGCGATTCCAGTCTACTCGATCATCAAGCTTGGTTGGATGCCTTTGTAATCACTAAAATCTAGGACCAAAAAAGTAGGAAATTACATAAAACAATGAAAATCATATCCTATACTAGCACACGCCTTGAATTAGAACTAAAGGAATGCAAACAAATGACAAAAGCATTGAACCTTACCATCACAGACCTTTGTTGACCATAGGTGATGTGCTCAATATGATGTTTGATGTGGGTTGCTCCAGAATTTGGCAACATAACTTTGTTGCATCTCATCTCCTCCCTTGAAAATGACTTGGGAGATGCTTGATATATAGATTTTGGGTTGGATTGATGGAAGGATAGGATTTGATATTGAGAAATAGAGAGTTAGGGGTTAGTTCCCATTTAGGAGAGAATGAGCAAGAGACAAGTGGCACTATGTGATAAGTGCACAAGATTGGGGCAAAGGAGGAAAGATGAAAGGTGGAGATTTGATCATCTTGATGGAGGGTGAAAATTGAAAGGATTTTTATTTGGACCCATGTGCCAAATTTGGAGCCTCATACAAAGTTTTTGAGCCTTGTGCAAGGTAAACTTTTGATTCTTTTAATCAAGATTTGGTGGAGGGATGTGCAAATGATTAACTGGTTGCTAAACCTCATTAGTTATTCAACTAATGATGAGGGGGATTTTATAAAAATTGCATTTATTTAAGTTTTGGGGAATGTTGGAGAAGGTGATTGATTTAATTGAGGAGGATTTTAAATAAACTAAATAAATATAGGTGCATTTATTCAAGTTTTGGGGAATGTTAGAAAAGATGATGAATTGAATAAATGTGTATAATGTATTCGCATAAACGTTTTGGATCACACTCCATGATCCATCATTAGGGTTTTTTTATTACTACAGCTCTCTCATCCTGAAGATGGGTCATGGAGTGTGATCCAAAATGTTGATGCAAATAAATTATACACAATTTAATCCAAAAGCATAACAAGTTAATCATTATGGACTCTGGAAATCTGATCTCTCTGATGAATAAATGTGATTTATTCAATTAAAGTGGGACCATTAGGAGAAAGCAATTGGTTAAATTAATTGAATAAATGAAGGCAATTTATTCGGTTAACGCTAAAGGAACAATTAGATGGATGCGTGAGATTTATTGATTAACTACGTGAATAAATAAAGGTGATTGATTCAACTAAAGCTATAAGAATGATTAGACAGGTATGTAGGATAAATTTGATGTCAAAAGAGTCCAAAGTAGTGTTAGATGTGCCATTAGGATGTAGTCAATTTTAGATGTCTATAGCCTCATCAAGGGAACTGGTGTACCAACGCTCAAGTTGTGGGACATTTTCCACATTTCTCTCTCAATTTGCTGCAATGAGACCACTGCTTCTCAAGGAGGCCTGACAAATCTGGCAGGATTCAGGACATTGACCATTAAATAGTTTCATAATGGTACTCCGAATTTCACCATTGACTTTGATGTTATCCCCTGAACACATGGCCAAAAAATAAAACAGAGATTGATCGTATCACATACCAAGCAGATTTGATCATGTAAACCCTGTTTTGCACATATGTCATACAGTACTTCTAGAAAACAAATGGAATATATCAACCAATGTCATGTGTGCAGTTGATTTTCTTGTAACTGCCAAGCCATTCCTTTCATCTTCTTCAGTTGTATATTAATGTACAAAATCTATTCATCAAAATGTGGGCTCAATAGTCATTTTGGTTGATCCAAACAGCCTCTGGGATTATTGTACAGAACTTGCAAATTCTGAGCTAACACAATCTTATGTTACAATTCTAATTATGTTGTCGCATTTGCTCCTAATCTCTTTGTTAGGCACTAATTTTTTGTTCTTCGATTTCTGCTCATAAAACATAAGAATACATTTAAACATGCTATCCCTTGGTCACCAATAGGCCTTTTGACAACGACCCAAGGGAATAAGCTTAAAGGGAGGAAGATACTGACAGAGAAATAAAATAACTCACCTTGAGACTGTGAAAACAAAGCAAAAAAAAAGAAGACAGATGACCTATGTTGGTGACCATTTCTTTTACTGAAAAAATTCACTTCCCAATTATGAAAACCTTAAGGGCCCGTTTGGACCACGGAATACCAAATGCCAGATATAGTCAATTCTGGAAGATCAAATTCTCAAAATGAAATTCTGGAAGATCAAATTCTCAAATATATGGGATGACCTGTTTGGTTCACCC
>MU224390.1:1166898-1182608 GCA_018584345.1 Thuja plicata
GGGCAAAATTGGAATTCCGAAATTCCAATTCCATCTTATGATGTTGCACACAAACATGGCAGACCATATTCGGAAATCGATATACCGGAATTACGGCCGATATGCCGTGGTCCAAACGGGCCCTAAACTATAACTGTGCAAAACTACTGTCATGTCCCCTTTTAGTAATAATCTACATTATGGACCGAATTGCCCATTTCCCATTTTCCACATCTCCCCTGTCCCATTTTGCGTGCATGTTCTTCCCCATATAAGTCTCTGAGTTTGAAGGCATACTCAATCAGCGTTTGTCAGTCATCAAAGTTTCAGAGTTCCTTGTTTAGAGATGCTTTCTCATCTAAATCCAGCCTTTACTTGGACCCCATCAGACTATTCGACTTCTTCATCCTGACATGCCTTCCATCCTTCTCCCACTCTTCCTTTGTAATGGTCAAACTTTTGGACCTGTCTTTACCCGCAGGCCTGTTGCTTGACCCCAAACACACCTATGTATGAATCTTGTGTTATCTTTGACCCTTAATCCCTACAATTCCCGCCTTTATTTTTGTTCACTCCAAACCACGCCACCACGTGTCACATTGTCAGTAATGGTCAGTTTTGGCACCTTAACTTTGAAAGAAGGGACTTTTTCCCACCCATAACCATTGTTCACATTTGGAGCTATGGGTTTACAATGTGGCCAACCCATATTATTGTTGTGATGGATATAAAGGGGTGAATGCATATATTCAGGGGGATCATCTACACTTATAGCCAAATTCCTTTCAAAAATCATTTTGCGCACTTCTGTTCAAGCATGCCTCAGGACCCCACTGGGGGTGCTGCCTCAGACCTCAAAGAGCAGAGTCTCAAAACTGACTTCGTGCAGTAACAAAGATAGAAGCACCTGATGATTGCCCAAATGAGTTAAGTTCAACGATGTGTATAACCAAGAATCAACAGCAACGATTACTCTCCACAGAGGAAATAAAAATAAATCTCGTGCTATTGATTTCAGGAGTTGCCATGATATAATACAGTAATACCAACCAGTGCCAAATAATGTGAACAGTATTGACTGCTCTATTGATGCATACATTCAATATCGAAACTGCATCCATTTTCCTAGAACCTGACATCGGGTGTAACTGGCTTTCATACACAAACGCAAAGCGGAAGTTTATATGTTGCCTAATAAATATCAACTCAAACTGATGAATCTGATCCACTATCTAATAATGTTCATTCCCAGCCATTCCCACTTAAATGTAAGTAATTCATGTGAGAGGGGACAGTGTTTGCAATAAGATTATATCAACAATCAATCTACTTGTTGTTATGGGCCGAACCCCTTTTGAGTAATGACAATGGTTATGATCTAGTAGAGGTGTGATTACCTCTATTAATAATACTCAGATCATTATCAGAAGGAATCATTCACAAAGATAGAGTCTCATGTAATCAGTGATTAATTAAGAGAAGACATGCCATTACTAAAGGGTGGCAACTCTTGGTATAAAGGGTGACTCTTCATCCTCTTTTGAGGATACATAAGGCAGACCACCGATTGAGGAAAAGGAGGGAGGAGCAGAAAAGGAAAATATACATATCGGCAGAAAATAGATACTCAGCATTTGTAATCGAAGAGAAGAAAATAAGAAAATGCAATAATAGATATTGACAGCAGTTTATATCTACAGAGATCTGAAGAACATAAGCAGCAGCGGCAGGTAATACATAATCAGTAGAAGGCATCAAACAGAAGAAAATACCATATCAGATATTTTAACAGTAATTTGAGAATACACGGCAGTATCAAAGGAAATATAAGGAAACTAGTAATCTATATTACTCAGTGGAGAACACGTCCAGTAGTACTGCAGCAGCATCTGTAGATAAAGGAAATATCTGCACATCGAGCCCACAGCAGGTTCATTGTATTCAGCAAGGAGGCAACTACCACAGAATAGCCTAGAACTCAATACATCTTACAGGTATATCTATTCTGATCATCATGATTATTAGATAGACATATGCTATATATCAATGTATATAATGATTAATGCTACAACTATGTGATTATCATTAGGAATGAGTAAACTGCTTATGATAAGAATCATATGGTTATAATATCAATATGTATATTGTCTAAACCCTTTGCAAGGGAAAGAGCCTAAGGTGTAAGACCAAGGTTGTGAGGGGCTTGTGAGGAGGCCGTCCTAGTAGGACCGTTGCGGCCTAGGACAAGAAGGCACTCACTAAGTCAAGTCACCCCTTACAGCCTCCGCCTAATCCCACAAGGTGGCAACTGTTTTTAGGGAGATGAGATATGATTGGGAAAAGCAGGTACAAGCTGCCAAGCAAGGGGGTTGTGGGATACATCCCTCTTAGGCTTGGTTTAAAAATGGCTTCAGGCAGACCCATCATGTCTCTATCCCAATATGCTTGTAACCTAAGCTTCTAATATAGTTTGACTAAATGATTAGATATATGGATGTACATGTATTGCATATGTTTTTCTTCATGTTGTTTTGCAAGATCTGAATCCAGGATCGCATTATTCAGGAAAGCTTTATTTGTGAGCTGAAACCCTAACACTGATTTGTTGCGATTGTGAATTTAGGGCAAATTCTAGGGCAAATCAAGAAGTGTACATCACAAATGGTATCAGAACATAATCCTAACATCTTGCAGAACAAAACTACCTTAATCGCCATCTAATTACAGTTAACTAGTCAGCCCTTTTCTTACGTAGGTCAAGAATGTAATCGAGTAGGCCAACATTGAGTTTATATATGAATGTGCCTTGAACTACTTCACGCCTAATATAAAGATGCTTACTCAGTGTATTTTATATGCATACTCTTCACATGTATACCTTGTGTTTGCTTCACAACTAATGAACTTCAAGAGAACACTCATCATGTATGCTTTCATGTATTGCTTCATGCCTTACATGTTTGATGTGTATTTGTGTATTGCTTCATGCCTTATGTGTCTGACGTGTATTTAAGTATCGCTTCATGCCTCACATGTCTGACGAGTATTTATGCAGAGCTTCCTGCCTTACATGTCTAGCGTGCATTTAAATGTATTCGTGCTTAACATGTCTAACATGTATTTATTGCTTAATGCCTAACGTGTATACTTCATGCCTTATGTGCATTTTTATGGCTCCATGCCTTATGTATGATTCATGTTTTATGCAATGTAACATGGATGCATCCCCCCTACACCCCAGTGTTCCCAGGACAAGGATGTCCCTCGGACAAGGGGACAGGAATGAGGTGTCCCCCCACCACCACCGTGTCGTCGAGACGCCAGGATGGCACGATGTCCTAAGAACAGACGTGGGGACGCCTAGGCCTCCCTCGACCGTCTCGGGGACGTCTACGCATCCCCTTGTTGGCAGACGGCCATAAAGGTGAATTTTTAAAAATTGCATGTTTTTAAATTTTGTTCAAACACGTCAATTTTGGGAGTAAAATGCTTCAAAAATGAAGAATCCAAAGACCATGCAAGAGAGAAAATGTGCTTGGCGGTGAGGGCATTGACCCTTGACCCCGTAAGGGGCACTGCCTCTTGACCCCACTAGGGGTTGCTGCCCCTAGAACCCTGATTTTGAATTTAAAAATAAAAGAGGAAATTGATGGGGAAATCGCGTCAAATCAAGTTGATGTTTTTATACCCACTTTACTGAGTTCCAGTGACGAGGAGTTTGCCTTGAGGGATGTTTAGAGACCTCCATTAACTATGTTTTGACATTTTGTACTTGTTTTGATATCATGTGACTCATTGTAATCATTTTTATGATATTTTTGATATAATAGAAATCTTCCATTCACCAATTCAAGAATTTTATTTAGTACTCTAATTTCTAATTACTAAAAAGTAATTTGATATTCAATGTTCCATGTTCAAGTATTTAGTATTTGGCATTTGAAATTTTACTTATTAAATTGTTATATATCTTTTTCATAACTAGCATTTCAAGTACTATATGTATAGTATATAGTATATACAACACTGCCCCCTGCCATCGTCCCCAAATTGAGGCCCTTTTTCCCCCTGTCCCAGAAACCCGTCCTGTCGTCCCCCTGTCCCCCTGTCCCCTAGAGACAGTGTAACACTAGTTTTATGTGTATGATCCATGTCTCAAGTGTATTCTTGTCTCACGACTTGGGTGTATTCATGTGTATGATTCATGCTTTATGTGTATTCATGCATTCCTGTGTATGATTCACACGTGTGTTCATGTGTATACCTCATGCTTTGTGCGTTGTGTATTCATGTATATGCTTCATGACTTAAGTGAATTCATGTGTATAGTTCATGCTTTGTGCTCTACGTGTACTCACATGTGTGCTTCATGACTTAAGTGTATTTATGCTTTGCACACTACATCTATTCACGTATATGCTTCATGACTTAAGTGAATTCGTGTGTATACTTCATGCTTTGTGCTCTACATGTATCCATGTGTATGCTTCATGACTTAAGTGGATTCATGTATACTTCACGCTTTATGTGCTACATGTATGCTTCATTCACATGCATACTCATGCTTTATACCCTACATGTTTTCATGTGTATAATTCGTGACTTAAGTTAATTCATGCTTATATGCTATGTGTATTTACTCCATGCCTTATGTGCATTCATGTGCTTCTCGCCTTAAGTGTATTCGGGTGCATACTTCATGCTCTGTGTATTGGTGTGTATGATTCATGCCTTATGTGTATTCGGGTGAATACTTCATGCATTGCATGTTTGATTCATGTCTAACATGTTTTCCACACGGTTACTTCATGAGTGTATGTGCCTTCCTAATGTATACACTTCATGTTTGATGTCTCCAAACAACTTTATTCCATGAGTGGTTTATGAGTACTTATAAATGTTTCAAGAGCTACATTCTTGCATTCAAAGCGGGGAGGGTGCATGTTTTAGACTATCAAGGCACTTCCATCCGCAAATATGATTGACAAGGCATTAGATTTAAAAAGTGACATAAGGATTGTTGAGCATAACGATGATATATGATAGGAAGGAAGAATGTGTGCAGATGTTCAAAACACCACAAAGTGATGAAGTAAGAACTTGACAAGTATATGCATTTGCCTATGAAATGTGAAAGGAAACATGTTGACCGTTCCACAATAAATTCTGGTCAAATAATAGTAAGGCACTAAAGCCATAGGTCAACAACCATAAAATCATGTGAGGAACAGTCTCATATCATGATAAATTTACAGCGCAAGACTTGGAATCCGCCCAAAGTTCCAAGAGGTTATGGGGTAATTCCAAGCTCGTATCACGAGGTTCCTACTACACCGAGGACCCCTTACTCATAATTAGACATCTCAGTCTCCAAAATCAGTCACATCTAGAATATCAATATGAAATTAGGCCAAACATATCTTATGTTCTCTAAAGGATTCAGCCTCTATGCATTTTTGAGAAATCTATCTCAGATCTCTTATTGACCCAAACATAACTATCCCACAAACATTTAGGGTTCACAAAACATATCTCTACTTCGTATCATCAAAGTTATTCTATGAATGATCTATCATAAATAAAGAAAAACAAAGGTAGACCCAAAAGATATAAATTCATTTTTGGAAAGAGCATTGCATTTGAGATCTTGGATATGTGTAATGATTATAATCCTCATCTTAATTTAACATCTATGATATCAAGCAAACATTGGGGCAACTTAAGCAGTTCTTTACAAAATAATACAAATTGAGGATGAGAAAAAACATTGAGAACCCCGCCATTCTCCAAATCTAGATTATGTTGTTGTTAGAGGAAATATCAAGGAGAATTTAAAGATTACAAAACGTCAAGGGGTGAGAAGATTTCTGTCATTGCATGAGGACAAGCGATCTCAAGAAGGTCGGACTGTCATGCCCCAGGACCCCACTAGGGGTGCTGCCTCAGACCTCCAAGAGCAGAGTCTCAAGATTGACTTTCGGCAGTAACAAAGATAGAAGCACCAGATGATTGCCCAAATGAGTTAAGTTAAACTACATGTATGGACCAAGAACCATTGGCAACGATTGCTCTCCACAAAGGGAGGAAATAGAAATATATCTCGTGCTATTCATTTAGAAGTTGCCACGACATAATACTAACCGGTGCCAAGTAACGTGAACAGTATTGACAGCTCTATTGCTGCATATGTTCAATATCACAAGTGCATCCATTTTCCTAGAGCCCAATATCGGGCATAACTGGTTTTCAAATGCAAACATGAAGCGGAAGTTTATACGTTGCCTTCTAAATATCAGCTCAGACTAATGAAACTGATCCACCATCTAATAATGTTCATGCCCAGCCATTCCTGCTTAAATGTAAGCAATTCATGTGATAGGGGACAGCGTTTGCAATTAGATTATATAAACAATCAATCCACTTGTTGCTATGGGCTGAATGCCGTTTGAGTGATGACAACGATTATAATCTAGTAGAGGTGCGATTACCTCTGTTAATAATACAAAGATCATTATTAAAAGGAATCTTTCACAAAGATAGTGTCTCATGTAATCAGCGATTAATTAAGAGAAGACATGTCAATACTAATGGGTGGAAACTCTTGGTATAAAGGGTGACTCTTCATCCTCTTTTGAGGATATATAAGGCATAAGGCGGACCACCAATTGAAGAAAAGGAGGGAGGAGCAGAAAAGGAAAATATACATATCGGCAGAAAATAGATACTCAGCATTTGCAATCAAAGAGAAAGAAACAAGAAAATACAATAATAGATATTGACAGCAGTTTAACTTTATCACTTCAGAGATCTGAAGAACATATAGCAACAGCAGTAGGTAATACCTAGTTTACAAACTCTGTGAGTACTATCCTAGGTTGTGAGTACTGTCTATTTTTTTTGCTGGGCAAGTTTTCACAAGTTTAACTCTTGCGATTTTATAGACACAAAAATATGTGGTAAATTGTCGAGGCAGGTAAAATGCAGTTAAAATGTGTATTTCACATGTTTTTGCTATATAACCTTGCATTTTCTCTTTCGAGATGTCAAATTTTAATTTAATACATTTTGTAATTGAATTTTACAAAAAAAAATGTCTTTAAGAGATTTTAATTTTTAGTACTTTCCAAGTTGCTGAATTTTTGTCAAGTATTTGCTGAGTTGAAAATTTTGGGCTTGCCAAGTACTCTCCAAGTCTGAGTCTACGAACTATGGTTAATACATATTCAGTAAAAGGCACAGAACAGAAGATAATCCCATATCAGATATTTTAACAGCAATCTGGGTATACACAGCAGTATCAAAGGAAATATAAGGAAACTAGCAATCTATATTACCCAGCGGAGGACACATCCAGTAGTACTGTAGCAGCATCTGTAGATAAAGGAAATATCTGCACATCGAGCCCACAGCAGGTCCATTGTATTCAGCAAGGAGGCCATACCACAGAATAGCATAGAACTAAATACATCTTAGCGGTATATCTATCCTGATCATCATAATTATTAGATAGGCATATGTTATATATCAATGTATATAATGATTAATGCTACAACAACATGATTATCATTGGGGATGACAAAATTGCTTATGATAAGAATCATGTGGTTATCATATCAATATGTATGTTGCCTGAAACCCAAATTGCAAGGGAAAGGGCCTGAGGTGTAAGACCAGGGTTGTGAGGGGCTCTTGAGGAGGCCGTCTTAGTAGGACCATTGCAGCCTAGGACAAGAAGGAACTCACTAAGTCAAGTCACCCCTTACAGCCTCCACCTAATTCCACAAGGTGGCAACTCTTTGTAGAGAAACGAGATATTATTGGGAAAAGCAGGTACAACCCGCAAAGCAAGGGGGTTGTGGTATGCATCCCTCTTAGGCTTGGGTTAGAAATGGCTTCGGGCAGACCCATCATGTCTCTATCCCAATATGTTTGTAACCTAAGCTTCTAATATAGTTTGAATAAATGATTAGATATATGGATCTACATGTATTACATATGTTTCTCTTCATGGTGTTTTGCAGGATCTGAATCCATGAATGCATTATTGAGGAAAGCATTATTTGGTGAGCCGAAACCCTAACCCTAATTTGTTGCAATTGTGAATTTAGGGCAAATTAAGAAGGGGAAATCACAGAATTGCATCTATATCTGTTGTTTATTATAATTAAAAGACTGGGTGTTATGTTTCCATTGTTAATCAAAATATAATGAAATTGTTGATGTATCAACAATAATTTAAATCTGAGTTGTCTCAGATCTGATTAAATAATAGGGCCCGCTAGTGACGTTATTCAATTAAAAAGTGTTTGTGAAAGGTAAAGAATTAGATTTGCATTATTGTTATCGCCTGGGACATTATACAGTGCTCATTTTATATATTTTGCTATTAAACTGAAAATGTCAAAGGACAATAAGATAATCTTACTGGATAATAGCAAAGCCAAAATGGAGTAGATGTTTGAAGAACGGGCTTCTCATAATCACTATATTAAGAAGATAGTTGCTCCACCATTTCATTCCTTAGTTTCATCTCGATTCATTATTTAGAGGTGAGAGGAATTGATCTGCTTTGGAAGAGGTTCCAGGCTTGTCATCTTAAGGCAAACCTCATATTCTATTGAGTCTATTGACAATAGTTTTTGAAAGTCCAACCTTTATAAATAAATATATTTACCATAAAACCAAGACTATACCCTGATGCCTTTGGACTTCCCATTGATAACCCATAATGCATTCGTACACAAAACAAATACCAACATCCCTTCAGTTAATTAAAAGAAAATGTATGAGTGCTCTTAGTATAAATCTAAAATCCTTACTCTCAACTTATGAGCGGTTCAAACAGCATCCCAACACTCGTATTGAAGAAATCCACGTTGGATATCGCAACTGACGGCAAATTAGAATAATTCTTAATTCTTATCATATACAGTACAGAAAAAGAGAAATTCTTTGAACGTAACATGCTCTGTGTCTACTCTGCTCTATTCTGAGTCTCCGTGACCAACATTTTAGACTTGTCTTTCTCAAGAACAGTTTTGACCTTCTCATAATCAATACCCTGAAACTTTGCTTTTGAATTCACGTAGTGCGTACCATAAGCAGCACCAAAACCCCATCCAAGGCCTACTCCCACTCCACACCCTCCGCCTGTCAATCATTTACAGATTCTCAACACACAAAAAAAAAAACAGCAAATTGGAATTCAATAGTTTTTTTAATATTGGACAAGGCTATTTAAGAAATTCCAGACTTATATTGGGGAACCACATTACCCGAATAATAATGATATAGCCACTAGTGCCTATCATTGAACCACAGCCCTTACCAGCTCGAATCCAATTGTTTACAATGGAAACTTTCATCCTTTCTCTAAACCCTCAATTGGTGTGTATAAATTTCATAAGGGCACTCGTAATTCAGTTCTTGTATGGATTTTGTTATTGAGAACATCCATTTTTCTCAAATTGGAGTTAAGAGGAGATAAGAGCATACCAATACCAAGTCCCAGTGTCTGCAACGACTTCCCTGCTCGATGGCATCAACACGATAATCAATTCCAAAATAAAAATGTTGAAATACAAGTGAGGGCTGTGAATAGATCGAGACAAACCTCCAAACCCCCAGCCAATGCCAAAACCACAACCAACTCCAAATCCTGCACAGTAAGCCAAATGAGTTTCGTTCTGCCTAAGATAAGTGAATCATAAATTATATTGTAAGTTATAGCATGTGCGTACCCAAGCCCACTCCAGCACCATTGAAATTAGTGAGCACCATTCTTGTTTCGTTTCGTTTGTGCACTAGATCAGGCCTGCAAGTATGGTATGTGTTATTTATGCAGATTATTATACACAGTGTTTAGATTTTCAATTATATAAAATTTGATAATTAATGTTAAATTTTAATTATTAAATTTATTTCATTTAATATATTATAAATTGCTATTTTCCAGAAGCATCTTATTATGAAAAAATAATTGGAAGAAAATTTATGCAAATCTAAATAGGACTTTGTTATACAAATAAAATGTGTATTAAATTAATATAAATATTTTAAATGCATTTATCCAAAGATATCTTAAATATATTTATAGAAATGTTTTGTGTGTGTGAGAGATATATTAAGGCTTTTATTTTCAAAATTTAATAAAATTATATTATTTAAGTAGATTAATAAAAAAATCTTAGCCAATATTTAATATTTATAAAAAATTTAAGTAAACTTTTAGTCATTATTAAAGTATTATAGAATTTAACCTATTTTGAGCCCTTACTCAAGTTAAACCCTAATAGCACTTGAAGCTGATTGATTTGCAAGTTTAATCAATTGATTGATTTGTAAGCTTAATTGAATTCTTACACTAACACAAAAAACTAATGAAATTAAGGTTAGGGTTTAATTTGAATATAGCGTTCAATTAGGTTTAGGGTAAAGGTTGAATTTTATTTAGTGCTAGGGTGAGGGTTGAATTTATTTTAGTTTGAGAGTTCAATTTGGTTTAGGTTCATATACAAGAGGAAAAAATGTTTTGCTCTACGTAATAGCGAAAAATGTGAATAAGCCAAGATGAATATTTTCACGAGAGGATTGGTCTTTCTGTAGCTCCCCCTGCAGATGTTGCTGGCAAGTTGTTCGCTCTAGGAAAGTCATACGCCAACAAAAGTTTCAATCTGATCCCCCAAGTTTCGTCTCTAGTGTTAATAGAATCTCATTGGGTAGGCAGTAGTGGAGTGTCAGGAACTAAGAACCTCCATTAGAGAGTCGTGGAAATGCCAAATTTCAATCAGTACATGGATGACTAATAATGAAACCTCCAAGGATTTGGAATCCTAGTTTGGCAACGGGGACAAATAGCATTCCTTTGGGATAAAGGAAATAATCTTTACCACTTCCCTCCCAGAGAAACAAATTATGTTAGAATAACTGAGAGGGGGGTGAATCAGTGGCCTCAAAAATATTCCAATAAATTAACCCAAAAACTTATTACCACAATTATAAGCCTGTATTTATTAACTACTGCTCGGAGTTCACTATTTAAACCTTATTCTTACTGTTTACCGATTAGCAGTCTTTCATTTACCGAAGTGCAATAAATTGCTTAGTGTATACCGATCAAACTAGATTAGTTAAGTGTAATGCAGAACACTAAAGTAATGACTCATAAACACATTGACACATGGGTTTTTAACATGGAAACCCTGTTAAGGGAAAAAACACTTGGGACCGATAACCCAAAATTTTCACTCTTCTGAAGTGAGCTTGGTGAAGATCCAACCCTGTTAAAGGTTACAAACACACTGTTAGGTGTGACCTTGTTAGAGGATTTAAATAGAATAGTTTGTCACTTGATATTGGGCATCTCTATGCTACCTTTTATGACCAAACCCATTATAGTTTGTCAAATGGTATATGGCATCTCATGCTATCTTCATGACCAAACCTTTTGATACTCCTTGGGATGTATCTCAATATAGAAAGGATTTTTAAGTCCTGCTCGGTTAAGAGACTTTCTGATCCAATGGTTAAATTGAAACAATAAATGATTTGTTCACATATACAACTATACTTTGCAAATTTTTAGATCTATTATAAGCTCATAATACCTTTCTGATCAATGTATCTTTTCAATACCTTTGCTCCACTTCTTTCTTCTTGGTGATGTTGTGCTTCTTTGTAGCTTAGTGTCCTCAGAATTAGCTCTATTCTTCAGCTTGATTGATCAGGTCTAACTGAAGACTTCTTTCTTCATCAGTTTCTCTTCAGCATCTTCTTTCTTTATTCACCCCTTGTTCATTATGAATTAGCTTGTCTCTTTATAGACAGTATTTCATCATTTCTCAGTTCTTGACTTTCTTGTTCTTGGTGTGATCCGCAATTCTAGCCAATCTTGCTTTAAAGCTTTACTTCAGTTTTATCTCGTAGATTTCTCTTTGACAATTGGAATAAAACAACTTTAAATCTTTCTCTTATCTCTGGCTTTAACTTTCGATGAAAACAATATTAACAACCAGTTAACTCCTTATTTAGCTCTTGCCAGCTAAGTCTTTTGTCATTTCTAAACTTCAGTTCTTTCCGATGTTTAACTCTTTATTAGCTTTGGTCAACACTTCAGTTCTCCTCGGGCATCTCCGTCAGGGTTGTCTGTCCGTCGGGGTTGTCTATCTGTCGGGCATCACTATAAAGTTCTTCTTGTCGGTAATGCTTGTGATTATGCTCGTCCGTAATGCTTGTGTTTCTGCTCATCGGTAATGCTTGCTCGGATTTCTTGCTCGGGTATCACTGTGACTTTTCTTCTCAGGTTTCTCTGTCTGTCGGGGTGCACTGCCCGTCGATGTTTGGTGTCACTTAGTGAGTACTGATCTTTTATGCATTACTGGTTGCATAACCATTATCTTTCTAGTTCTCTGAAGTCTTTGACACTTTGTATATAACCAATCAGATTATATCAAGTTGACATCAATGGCAATACAATACATTAACTGATTTAATGTCTTGCATTTAACTTTCTGTAGCTTGGTGATCATCAACTTAACATCTTCAAACATTCAATCAGTTATAGTTCATCAATCTCTCCCTTTGGCATTGATGGCAACACACTACATTATCACACTATATTATCATTAATACAATATGAAATATGTCAGTTGTAGTTCATCAATCTACCAATCTTATTGTTCTATAACCAATACAAATGTCTGGCTCTCGGTAAGCTCATATACCTTAGATTTGTTTCTGGCAGAGTGCCTTCTTCAATCTCCAATCCCTTCACTAGATAGATGTAGCAACTTCTGATTCTTTCTCTAATGTTGTCTTTCCCTTTGACTGTTCCTCTCCTTGATCATCTCTTTTTCCTTTGATAGCAATATAGTCATCTCTCCCTCATGATACTTCTCTCCCTTTGATGGATATTTAATATGTAATGTCTCCCTTTGGATATTATAGATATTCTCTCCCTTTGGATAATGATAATCTCTTCCTTTGAATTCTTAGGAACTTCTCTCCCTTTGACAATAATGCCAAAGTAAAATTTGATCATGCCAAAGTTATATCCTTTCACCTTTTTTTTAATATACTCCTTGAATTTCCCTATCCATCAAAAATATAGTGACTGTGGTGTTCGGTGCAGATATATACCTTTCTGTGTACTGATATATCTTTGCAGTCCATCTCTTTTCTTGCATCAACATGAATGATCTTTTGATTGTGTGTAGGTTGATGCAGCCTCCTAATCAGCTTACTAACCAATAGACAAGGGTCGGACCCCTAGTCTATTTCTCAGGTACTCAAATGTATCTTTAGGCAATGGCTTTGTGAATATATCAGCTAATTGTTCCTTTGATTGAACATATTCCAGTGTCACCTCTTTCTCTTGCACTTGTTCTCTTAAGTAATGATACTTGATAGCAATATGCTTAGTCTTAGCATGCATGACCAAATTCTTAGAAATGTTTATTGCACTGGTATTATCACAATAGAAAATCATTGGTTCAATAATTTTCATATTCTTACCTTCCAGTAATTGTTTGATCTAGGCAATGTTAGAGCAGTTTGCAGCAACAACCACATATTATGCTTATGCAGTAGATTGTGAGATGCATCCTTGCTTCTTGTTGATCCATGTGACAAGTTTGTCACCCATGATGAATGCTCCTCCATTTGTGCTCTTTCGGTCATCTAAATTTCTAGCCCAATCAGCATCTGTATAGATTGAAGCTCAAATTTGCCTTCTCTTTTATACCATAAGCCATAGTCCTCGGTGTTCTTTAGATATCTTAGAATTATCTTAACAACAGTCATGTGTGATTTTTGGGGATTAGCAAAGAATCTTGCAACTATTCCAACTGCATGTGCTATATATGGTCTGGTATGAACAACATACATTAGTTTTCCAATCATTGATCTATACAAGGTCTGATTTACCTCATTTGATTTGTCTTCCTTTGTCAGCTTACATCTGGTTGCCATAGGTGTTCCAACCGGTTTGGAATCTTCCATTTTGAATATTTTCAACACTTCCTTGATGTATTTGGATTGTGTGAGATATATGTCTGCATCTTGTTGAAGAATTTGTAGACCAAGAAATAATCTGATCTCCCCAAACATTGACATCTCAAACTCTTTGCTCATTTCATTGGCAAAGGATTTACATAACATACCATTACCCCCAAATATGATATCATCAAAAAATATTTCAGCAATCAAAATATTACCATTAGTATCTTCTTTTAAGTACAGATTGATATTTTCACTTGTTCTTACAAATTCAATGCTTATGAGATAGGAGTGAAGACTTTCATACCAGGTTCTAGGTGCTTATTTCAATCCATATAGGGCTTTGTATAGTCTACATGCCATGTTCCTCTTGTCTGGATCAACAAGCCCTTTTGGTTGTTCAATGTATACCTCTTCTTCTAGTATTCCATTTAGGAATGCAAATTTGACATCCATCTGGTATACTTTTAATCCTTTGAATGCAGCATAAGCAAGTAAGATTCTTACTCCTAGTCTAGCAAGGGATGCAAAGGTTTCTCCATAATCAATACCTTCTTCTTGTGCATACCCCTTGCATACTAATCTTGGTTTATTCCTTGTGACTTCTCCATTCTCATTTGGCTTGTTTCTAAATATCCATTTGGTACCGATGACATTCTTGTCATCTGGTCTTGGTACTAGTATCCATGTCTTGTCCTTCTCAATCTGTTCTATTTCTTCATTCATGGCACTGGCCCATTCTTTAGTATCAAGTGCAGTATTAACAAATTTAGGCTCAAAATCACAAATTAAACATCTAGTGTTCAGTAACTTACTTCTTGTTCTCCTTCCACCCTTTTTGTCTCCTATGATCTGATTATGTGGATGATGTCTTTTGACATGCTTGGCAAGCATCGGTTCAGTTCTTTGTTCATCATTATGATCATCATCTTGACCTTCATTCTGATCTCCATTACTCGAAACATCATTCTGAGGTTTTTCCTGATTTTTGGTATTTGCAGCCTGATGCTCGGGTGCAATGTTCTGTTGCTCAGGAGCGATACACTGTTGCTCGGGTAGAGTGTCATGTTCTTTAGTGTAAACAAACCTATTTTAATCTTCTGGTTCTTTTCTTCTTTCCTCATCATTTTTCTCTACATATTCATCTATTCTGATATTTTCACTTTCAATTATTTTGTTAGAGGACTTGTAATACATTTATAAGCCTTGCTCTTGGTGGAATACCCTAGAAAGATACCTTCATCACTTTTGGAGTCAAGCTTTCGATTTCTATCATCTTTCAAAATATAACATTGACTACCAAAGATTATAAAGTAACTTACATTGGGTGTGTAACCATACCATAGCTCATAGGGTGTCTTCTTGGTGTCTTTCTTCAATTGTACTCTATTTAATGTGTAGATAGTAGTACTGGCAGCTTCCCTCTAGAATGTTTGAGTGATGCTTTTCTCTATCACCAGTGTTCTTGCACAATCAACAATGGATTTGTTTCTCCTTTCAACAATCCCATTTTGTTGTGGTGTTCTTGGTGCAGAAACATGTCTTTTAATTCCATGCTCATTGCAATAGTTAGTGAATTCATCATAAATGAATTCTCCTCCTCTATCTAATCTTAAGCATTTCAATTCCTTACCACTTTGTTTTTCTACCATAGCTTTATACCATTTAAACATCTTGAATGCTTCTAATTTTTCTTTTAAGAACATAATTGTCATCATTCTAGAATAATCATCAAC
>MU224390.1:1215581-1252958 GCA_018584345.1 Thuja plicata
AGGAAATTAATCTAAATGATAACAATGCATGGCTAAATCTATGAAAGGAAATACAAATGCAAGATTAATCTATGAAAATAAACATGACTCTAATCTATATGAGTAGCCATGGATGCAAGAAGAATGAAACAAGAAGAGAGAAGTTGCAATATCCAAGCTCAAAGTTCTCAAATGCTCCTCCAAAATTGCTCTCCAAACCTGCAACATAACAATACTATGAAAAAGATGATATCTTTGATTGATGATTGATTGATGATTGATGATTATCAAATGAGAAGGAGAGATTTCCTTATATAGAAAAGTGAACGGTTGAGGTTAAGAGGCAAAAAGAATTGATCAATGGTTGAGATTAAGAGGCAAAAACCCACCACTTAGGAAGATGTGATGAAAAAGGGATTTTTATTTAGTTTAATTTAATTTATTTCCTTTTTCATCAAATAAAGTGCTTTAAGTGGGGATTTTTATTTATTTAATTAAAAGAGAGGTTTTCTTTCAATTAAAAAAATTAGAAGAATTTTATTTAATTAAATGGGAGGAATTGAATTTAATTAAATAAGAGGAATTTTATTTAATTAAAAGGGAGATTAAATCTTTTAATTAAATAAGATAAATTTTATTTAATTAAAAAGAAAATTAAATCTTTTAATTTGATAAAAATGATCAAACCTTAGGAAATATTGAAATAATTGAATAATTGAATTAATTACAATTTGATTAAGGAAATTGATTTGAATTGAAAATATTGCAAATCATTGATTCAAGAAATTTGATAAATTGATAAAATGATAAAATAATAAAATGGGGCCCAAAGTCTAGGCGACCATTTTAGGATGCATACATTAATATCTTGCAACATTGTAGAGCTTAAGGAGGAAATTCTTTATGACAATATAAAATTGTTTAAGGGTTATTGTTTCCATTGCATTGATTGGGCTCCAAACTTTAACCCTAGCTACATACCAAAGAAATTTCCTAAATGGGTGACACTTGGAATGCTCCCTTCAGAATATCATTTTCCAAAATTTTTAGAAGCAATGGGAAATAATTTGGTATCCTTCATTGGTTGTGAAGGCATCCAAGGTAAGGATCCCTCTAAAGAGGTAAATATTCTTATTAACATTGGTCCAAGGGTACAATCTTTAGAACCTTTGAAGATAACTATAGAAAAAGGGAATTGGCTCCTAAAACCAACCTTCTACAACAAGAACATAGTGAAGAATGATATCATTTTAAAAGCTAGACAATATCCTAAAAATCCTAAACAAAATAATCCCACACAAACTCTGGAGTATCTATAAAAATCAACAATGAGATTGGTGAGTTTGTGGTGAATCTACAATAGTAAACCAAGAAGTAAATGCAGAAAATATAACCCCCATACATGAGAATTCACCCAAGACTAATGAAGAAAAGAAAATAACAATAAAATCTAGTAAAGATTCCCTCCAACATCTTCTTCAAGATGCAGAAGATTTCCAAACAGAAGTAAAAGAGAAGATTTCTCTATAAGATCAAGTGGAAATTGAACAAAGCCAGAATCCAATAATGGATGGAAAAAAAATGTAGTTGATGGTGAGAAAATACCCAACGTTGAGATGGTAGACCTTGGTGGTGAGGGAAAATCATACGTTCCCAAAGAATTTGAGGTTGTCTATGAATGTATGGGTATAACAGATGAAAGGGAGGAAGAGGGGGTAGAGGATGCCTTGAAAAACAACAATTGATTGAAAAAATACTGGAATTAATGGACTTTGAGGAAAAATAAATTGAGGAGGATGAAGTAAGTATGATCCCCTTGACTAATGAGGGTGATAAATTTGGCATTGCACTCACATGCCAAGGAAAAGAAACCTCAGAATGTGAAAAATCTACAAAGAGAAGGGGAAGGGAGTCCATGGAAAAACTAAGGCAAAGAGATGGTTCTATTATTGATCAATCGAAGATCACATCCATGTTGAATGTTGGGAATGGGAAGTTCCTTCCCAAAGAATCATTAATTTAATAACCTAAAATGTTAGGGGCATGAATGCCCCTAACAAATAGTGCATCATTAAGTGTTGTATATTTTCCTCTAATGCAGAAGTAATATTATTACAAGAGACTAAACTAAATAAAGATGAGATAGAGATTTTTAAAAAATAATTGGCTTTTGGAACCTAGAAATGATTAAGGTAGAAGGTGCTTTAGGTGGTCTGGGAATACTTTGGGGCCCTAGGAAGGTTTCTTTGGATATTCTAAGTAATCATAAGAACTAGTAGAGTGATAGAATCAAAAGTATCTATAGTACCGTGAATTTATTTTTGATTAATGTATATGGGCCTATCCAGAACAATAAAAAAAGAGAGGTGTGGAATGAAATTGAAGGCTTTCTAGAATTCCACCCTAACTAGATCTACATTTTAGGAGGTAATTTTAATGCCATTTTGGATCTATCACAAAAAAGTGGTTGAATATTGAGGGAATCTTGGTCCCAAATTGATTTTAGAAATTGGGTGAATTAGAAAAATCTAATGGAAATCAAAGCCAACAATGGTGCTTTCACATGTGGAATAATAGAAGAATTGGATTAAGCAACATAGCTAAAAAACTAGATAGATTTTTCTTCAGAGGTAGTCTTGTAGATTTGAACTTTAACCTTTGCTCATCAATGCTCCCCTATACTGGTTCAAATAATTTTCCCGTCCAATTAAAAATTATGGAGGAGAGAAAACCCAAAAGATGTCCCTTTAAATTTAAGGAAATGTTATTGCAAGATGACAACCTTCTCAAGTTGATTAAACAATGGTAAGAAAGATTCTCGGGGTCCAAATTATTCTTCTTTGTCTCAAAACTAAAAGTAGTCAAAAGAAAGATCCTTGTTTGGAACAAAGAACATTTCATAAATATATTTGTCCTCAAAGTACATATAGAAGAGGAAATAAAAAAGTTAAAAAATGAGGTAATGGACAAAGGAATGGATCAAGAGCAAATCTTAAAATAAAAAGAGTTGTTGATTAAATATTAAGATATATCAGAGAAGGAGGTAATCTTATGGAGGCAAAAATCTAGAGAGATATGGCTTGAGGTCAAGGACAAAAACACACAAAAAAAATTCACAGTAGTACTAAGCAAAGGAAAATCACCAACATGATCTCAAAGTAAAGAAGGATAATGGGGAAATCACATAGGACCCTGCTGAGATAGCACAAGAAGTTGTTGAATTCTATCAAAAGATCTTGAGTAATAGGGAGGGATCATATTTAGCAGCTCAATCTATAACAATCTCAAGTATCCCAAAAATCATCTCAGATGAATAAAATAAGATGCTGGCAGGAATATTTACTAAATAAAAAATAGAGAACATTGTAAAACAATTACATCTAGATAAATCCCCAAGACCAGATGGATTTCCAGCACATTTCTTCCAAAAATGTTTTTGATTAATGGTAACAATAGGTTTTGAAGGGGCCCCGAAACCCTATACAAAAAGGAACTAAAGATACAACAATAAGAGTTCCCAACACAAGACAAAACAATCAAAGCCTAAGAGAAACACACACACCACGAGCACAGAGAAAACCTACCAAAAATGCTACAAAGGGTGAAACAATAGGGAGCAGTAGTAAGAGGAAGGAAACCAATTATATCGTCCCCTTCTTATGGGACCGAAGGGTCATGTCAAATGAAGAAGAAGACCTCTTAAAAACAATTCCTTTCATAGTGACCCAACCATATTCAACTCTAGCAACATTATTCTGCTAGCACAAAGAGTCCACAACTGAAATCCCAGCTACCAGCAATGGAGAAGTATCAATATCTAGCACCGAGCTATTTTTACCCCCAACCAAAGATCTATCAGTAAGAGGAGTAGTCGAATTGGAACTAATAGGATCCAAACCTCCAACAATACCAGTCGAGCCAACACCCCCAGTCCTATTACTTCCAAAAATGTTGGCATTTCTTTGGGGATGAATTGGTTGAAGCTTTGGAAAACATGAGGAATTTAGGATGAATCCTTAAGGAAATAAACAATACATTTATCACTATGATCCCAAAGAAATAAAAAGCAGAAAAATTGGATGATTTCAGACCAATTTATTTATGCAACACCATATACAATATATTTACAAAAGATATAGCCAATAGAATTAAGGAAATCCTTCCAGACATAATAATTGAAGAATAAACAAGTTTTGTTCTCCGTAGATCCATCTTTGATGGAGTTATAATTGCTCTAGAAGTAAACCACACCATTCAGTAGAATCAAAAACCAAGCCTGATGATTAAACTAGACATCAAAAAAGTGTATGACATGGACTAGAGGTTTCTATATAAATGTATGGAAGCCTTGGTTTCACAAAACAACTATTCAATCTCATATTTGAATGCATATCAAGCCCACAAGTTTTATTTTTTTGTAAAATATGGTACCTCGAAAGTCTTCTTTAGCATTTCAAGAGGTCTTAGAAAAGGGGATATAATATCCCCCTTCCTATTTATAATAATGGTTGAAGCCTTGGGAAGGAGCATTATGAAACATAGGGAGAGGGTAATATCAAAGGAATAAAAGTAATTGATGGGTTAGATCACATTACACATCAGCAATTTTCTCATGACATTATGTTTTTTGGGGAGGGAACAAAAGAAGAAGCAAATAAATTTAGGGAAATCCTTAAAGGGTACTCTAAAGAATCTAAACAGTAGGTGATCCCTGAGAAATATAAAATATTCTTCTTTAATTTGGGCCATAGGAATGAATTGGAGATATATAATGTTATGAATTTTAGAAAAGGGGAACTTCCAAGAAAATACTTGGGATTAACACTCGATAAAGGTACTAGGTCCAACAAACTTTGGGATGACATACTAGCTAAGAATGACAAAAAGGTGGGGTCTTGGAAAGGTAAATGACTATCTTCTGCAAGCAAGACTACTATGTTGAAAATTGTCCTATCAGCAATAACTATCTACCAAATTTCATGTCTATCCCTCCCATCAGGAGTAACCAACAAGATAGAAAGGAAACTAAGATCGTTCTACTAGCAAGGATCATCAGACAATAAGAAGCTAGCTATGATAGCTTGGAATAAAATATGCAAACCCACCAAGGAAGGGGGCGTAGGAGTAAAAAACTTGAAGGATCAGAATAGGGCCATGGGAGCAAAGCTTATTTTAAAAATGTACATAGACCCATCACTAAAATGGGTCAAGATTCTTAATCACAAAAGTCTTAATGGAGATGAATAGATTAGTATATTCAAAATTATTTCCCCCCTCAAAGGATCTCATGTCTGCAACTTTATAATGGAAAATAGAAAGATTGTTATGGAATACCTAACTTGGGAAATCAAGCCAGGAGACCAAGCTCTCTTCTAGGGTAACTCATGGGGAGGATATGTGGAAATTGAAAAACATATAAACATCAACATTACAAAGGATAAATTGATCAACAATTGGGGTAAGTATGTCAAATATTATATAGATTTCCCTAGTGGAACCCCATCCTTCAGATGTAAATGGAAATATCTAGATGTTCTGAATCTCCCAAGAAATGAGGTGGAAATCCTTAATAATATTCTAAAAAATAGTAAAATAACACTCAGATAAGGAAGAGATAGACTCATTTGGACAAAATCTAAAACTGGGGAGTAAAATACTAAAGATGGATATAGGTATCTGATCAAGAAACAACAAAATCCACTTACAACAATTCCAATAAAATTATTCTAGAACAAAAATTATCTCTCGAAGGTAGATATGTTTGCATGGGAAGCCCTCCAAAAGAGGATCCTCATAGAAAACCAGTTCACTAGAATAGGTTTTGAAGGCCCACCTAGATGTTCATTATGTGAGGAACAAGAAGAAACTACAAACCATCTATTTATAATCAACTGTTAGTACACCAATAAATGTTGGAGATGGTTATGCAATAAGATAGAATGGACTATAGCTCTCTCGAATGAATTACTAACTCTTTTCCAAAGTTGGCATGATCTTTGTAAAGGAAACCTTTATGGAAATTTATGGACCACTGTCATATCCTTGTTAATTTGGGAAATCTGGAAGGAAAAAAATAGATGAATATTCAAAGAGAAGAAAATAGAATGTGTATAACCCAAAAATAAAATAGAAGCTTCTATAGTGGAAGTAACTAATAGTAGATTAATCTCACACCAACAAAAAAAAATGCAACACTAACACATTGGGATGAAAAAGTAAGAACTAGATGGAAAGGGCTAAAAATCCCATAATGCGTAGAAAAAGGGGGAGAAGACAGTGAAAAAGAATGAGCAAAATGTAAATGGATCTCCCCTAAGGGGGGCGAGTACAAGATCAAATTTGATGGCCCATCAAGAGGAAACCTTGGGACATCTAACATAGGATGCAACATCCATAACTTGAAAGGTATAGAAATAACAAGATTAGCTAGACCTATAGGAATATAATCAAACAAAAATGTAGATATGATGGCTCTTACACAAGGACTTGTATTTTTTAAGGATTTTCAAATTAGTAAACTATAAATAGAAGGGGATTCATCCATTGAGGTAAATGTAATCAGGAAGGGATCTACCCCAAGATGGAAAGTGAATTCCCTTTTGGAGAGAGAGTTAGAAATACTGAAACTCTTTAAAAAATTATAGTCAATCATATTTATGGATAAGGTAATTTACTAGTAGATAATCTGGAAAATAAAGGTGTAGATGGGATTTTCATAGCAAGTATTGGCTAGAAAGGTAGAAAGCATATTTGCTAACAAAAGATGCTAGTCTAAGTGCATCAAAAAGAAGGCATGGTGAATTATCTTGATTCTTACTATGGATTTAATAACTGAACAATATTGTGATTAGATTGAACGGGGATGAGAAAAAGTGTCTAAATTTTGGTCCCTTTCCTTAAAATTTTATTCTAGAAATGGTGTTATCCCCCTTCAGCATTTGTCTTTGAATTTATCTTGATTAGAGGGTTATCTCCATAAATAGAAGTAAATTATTAACAAAAGTATGATAAGAAATGGTAACAATGCCACATGTACTAAAAGAGGATGGGAATCAATTACAACATCTACAGAGATCAATGATGTGTGAAAAAATAGAAAATGAGAGGAAAGATAGTCAAGCCTAGACAATTTTATGGTTACTTAGCATCAGATAATTATCAAGTAAGAGAATACAAATCCAAATGGAATGAATTGTAGAATCAGTAGATTTTAAATTAAGGACCCAGAATGGACCTTTTATATCGAAGAAAAAAGTAAAATTAGCTCAAGAAAACAAAGTAACAGACTTAGTGTTTTAGCAAAACTACACTAGGAAAAGGATTAAAATTAACATAGGAACTAGTATTACATTGAATCTGTGCGACAGAGTGGGAAAAATAATAATAGAATTCTTTTAGTATGCAATTTTTTGTTTGTAAAAATATTAGTGCTAACAAAGGGAGGGGCTAACATAAAAACATAGTTGCCTTGGTTGATAGAGCACTAAAAAAATTGAGACAAGTCTTGACGATCCTCAACGTCAAGGCATCCCATGAGAACATGTAATGATCATACTATCAAGAATAGAGGAGAGCCACAACCCTCTAAAGCTAAAATAGATAAGACACTTACAAGATATTCAGAGGGAAATTAAAGAGAGGGGTATCAATAAGACTAGGAACAACCCCCCACCTTAACTGAATAGATTGATGGTATTTTAATGGCATCATAAAAGATTATAGTTTGAATTTTAATAACAGATAGAATGTAAGAACTCATTCATACGACAAAGTGTGGATGGAAAGCTTATTATAATAGAAGTTGGTCAAGAAGAAGCAAGAGAGGTAATTCCATATATGTTTTTTTTTAAAATTATTTACTTTCTATCGGCTTTGACCCTTTGCCAACAAAAAAAAAATTGGTTTAGGTTCATGGTTCACTTTTGGTTTAATGTTTAATTAGATTTGGTGTAGGAATCAATATGGTTCAATTTTATTTAGTGTTAGGATTAGGGTTTAATTTCATTTAGTTTTATTATTTGATGACTTTTAGTGGTAGATTCTTATTATATATAAAATTCAAGTTAGATAGGTGTTAAAAAAATAATTGTAATTTAGTAATGGTTATGATTGAATTGAGTTTGGTGTTAAATAAGGTTTAGCATTAGTGTTCAATTTGTTTAAGTGTTCAATTATGTTTATGTTTAGGATTAGGGTTAGTGTTACATATCAATTTTGGTTTAGTGTTAGTGTTTGGGTGAAAATTTGTTTAAGGGTTAGGGTCCAATTTTATTTATGTTAAGGGTTTGGTTTTAATTTACTTTAGGGTTAGGTTTAAGGTTCAAATTGGCCTAGTGGTCAATTATATTTAGGCTTACTAGGGTATAATGTGGTTTAATATTTAATTTTTTTCAAGGTAAGGGTGATGAACTATAACTGATTGAATGTTTGAAGATGTTAAGTTGATGATCACCAAGCTCCAGAAAGTTAATGCAAGACATTAAATCAGTTCATGTATTGTATTGTCATTGATGTCAACTTGATATAATCTGATTGGTTATATACATAGTGTCAAATAATTTAGAGAACAAGAAAGATTAAGGTTATGCTATCAGTAATGCATAAAAGTTTAGTATGCACTAAGTGACAACAAACACTGATGATCAGTGCACCCCGACGAATAGAGAACCCTGAGAGGAAAGTCACAGTGATACCCAAGCAAGAAACCCAAGAAAGCATTACCGACAAGTAGAATCACAGTGTTACCCAATGGATAAACAACCTTGATGGATAGACAACCCCAATGGAGATGCCCGAGGAGAACTAAAGTGTTGACCGAGCTGACAAGGAGTTAAACACCGAAAAGAACTAAAGTTTAGAAATGAAAAAAGACTTAGCTGGCAAGAGATAAAGAAGGAGTTGACTGGTTGTTAATATTGTTTTCATTGACAAGATAAAATCCAAATATAAGAAAGAGATTTAAATCTATTTCATTCCAGTTGTCTAAGAAAAATCTACGGGATAAAACTGAAGTATAGTTTTAAAGCAAGATTGGCTAGAATTGCGGATCACGCCAAGAAAAAGAAAGTCAAGGACTGAGAAATGGTGAAATCATGTCTATAAAGAGACAAGCTAATTCATTGTGAATTAGGAGAGTGAATAGAGAAGAGGATGTTGAAGGTATACTAGTGAAGAACAACTTCATACATTCCTGATCAATCAAGCTAAAGAATAGAGCTATATTTATGCGGACACCGAGCAACAAAGAAGCATTACATCACCGAGTAGAAAGAAGTGGAGCAAAGGTATTGAAAAGATACATTGATCATAAAGGTATTATGAGCTTACAATAGATCTAAAAATCTGCAAGAATAAGTTGTATGTATGAATAGATCATATACTATTTCAGTTTAACCATTGAATCAGAGAATTCTCTTAACCGAGTAGGATCTAAACAAATCCTTTATATATTGAGATACATCCCAAGGAGTATCAAAAGGTTTATCATAAAGATAGCATTGGAGTGACATATATCAAGTGATAAATTGTTAGTGTTAAATCCTCTAACAAGGTTGCACTTAACAGTGTGTTTGTAACCTTTAACAGGGTTGGCACTTCACCAAGCTCACTTTAGAAGAGTGAAATTTTTGGGTTACCGGTCCCAAGCGGTTTTTTCCCTTAACAGGGTTTCCACATTAAAAATCCATGTGTTAATGTGTTTATGAGTCATTACTTTAGTATTTTTCATTACACATAACTAATCTGGATTGATCAATAAGCATTAAATTATTTACTGCATTTCGGTATAAGCTAGAAAAGGATAAACTGCTATTCGGTAAATCTTAAAAAAAGGGATAAATAATGAACTTTGAGAAGTAGTTAATTGATATGATTATTTAATGGCATGCATCTTGAAGGACTAAAGATAACTAGAGGCTTATAATTGTTGTAATAAGTTTTTGGGTTATTTTATTGGAATATTTTTGAGGCCACTGATTCACCCCCACCCCTCTTAGTTATTATAACAATTAATGGTATCAGAGTTTGTGTTCATAGAAGGAAGGTTTAAATACCTAAGCAAAAGATCACAAGATGAGAAAATGAGATGTGCCGAAGTTGAACAAGGACAAATTTGCATCATGGAAAAGCAGGATAAGACTCCACCTATCAGGTATTGGAAATGATGTTACTCAATACTTGGATACTGAATATGTGTGGTCTAGAGGACCTCACACACTTGAGAAATTAAGAGAAAATCATGAGCATAATTTTATGATGATATAACTTGCTTCCTCACTCTCTGATGCTGAGTTTGAAGATGTCAAAACTTGCACCTCTGCAAAGAAAATGTTAGATAAATTGAAGCTATTACATGGAGGAGATGCTAATGTACTAAGAGCTAAGGCAGAGAGCCTAAGAGGTAAATTTGATGACCTAAGAATGAAAGAAGGGTAAAATATCACTCAATTTAGCTGTAGAATAAAATAGGTAGTCAATGCTATCCGAGGAGTTGGAGGCATACTTGAAGAAGAAACAGTGGTAAGTAAAATCCTAAGAACCTTACCAATTTATGCTATTAGAGTATCTGTTATACAAGAAATGAGAGCAATAGAAAATAATAATGTCACTCTAGATAGTTTGGTAGGAATACTTATTTCATTTAAGATGAATAACTTTGATAACAATGTCTTACCATCTATTGAGTTTGCATTTAAATCTTCTTTGAAAATATGTAAGTCAAATCATTAACACACTATGAGAAATGATAGTGAAAGTGATAGTGATGAGCAAGATCTTGATGAGATTGAAGCACTAATGGCTAGAAGATTGCAGAGAGGCAAATGCAGATAAAAAGTTAAATTACCACTTGTATGTTTTAATTGTAAATAGATTGGACACTTTGCTGCTAGATGTCCTAACAAAAGAAAAGACAATAGAAGTAATGACAAATCATATGAAAAGAAGTTTGACATAAGTGACAAAAAAGGTTACTGAAGCAACCGACAATCTGACATAAGAGATACCCAAGACTACAAGGACAAAGGGAAGAGAGCTTGTAACCTAGCTAAGAATAGAGCTGGAGATACTGACACCGAATCTGATGAAGAGATTGAGATGGTATTTGTGGCCATGAAAGATGATTCAGATGAAGAAGATAGGTATGTAGAGAATGCACTCATATCTAAGGTTAGTAAAAATGATGTCTAGATTATATATAGTGGTTGCACTCACCACATGACCGGTGATAAACAAAAGTTTGAAACTTTTGATTACTATAATGGTGGATCAGTAAGAATGGTAATGACACACCTTGTCTAGTTGAAGGTAAAGGAACCATAATGTTGAATAACTTGATCAAATGTGAAAATGCATACTAGGTAAAAGGACTTAACTATAATCTATTGAGTGTTTCACAGCTGAATAACACAGGTCACTAAGTAGCATTTGAAAATAAGAAGACAAAGATCTTTAATGAATCAGGAATGTTGATCGGAACTAGTGAACAGACAAAAGGTAACCTATTCTATCTTGATGATATTAACACCACTTGTTTAATGGCTAGAAACAAAGACATATGGTTGTGGCATAAAATACTATGTCATGTGAATTTTGACAACATGATTAAGATAAGCAATAAAAGGAAAGTAAGAGGCTTACCGAGCATGTCAAAGCCCGAGCATATCATGTGTAAGAATTGTCAAAAAGGTAAAATGACAAAGTCTAGTTTCAAGAGAAAAGCCCATATATCTAATGCTATTCTATAATTAGTCCATACTCATATATGTGGACCCATGAGAACAAAGAGTTACTATGGTGATAGATATTTCATTCTCTTTGTTGATGATTATTCTAGAATGATGACATTTATGTTCTTAAAAGAAAAATCAGAAGCATTCAAGATGTTTAAGCTATGGTAGAAAAAAAAAGTGGTAAGGAATTGAAATGCTTGAGATCAGATAGAGGAGGATAATTTGTTTCTGATGAGCTCACTAACTTTTGCAATGAGCATGAAATTAAAAGACATGTTTCTACACCAAGAACACCACAACAAAATGGGATTGCTGAAAGAAGAAATAGATCCATTGTTGATTGTGCTAGAACACTGATGATAGAGAAAAGCATCACTCAAACATTTTGGAGGGAAGTTGTTAGTAATACTGTCTACACATTGAACATAGTACAATTGAAGAAAGACATCAAGAAGATGCCCTGAGCTAACGCATGGATACACACCCAATGTAAGTTACTTCATAATTTTTGTTAGTCAATGTTATATTTGAAAGATGATAGAAATGGAAAGCTTGACTCCAAAAGTGATGAAGGTATCTTTCTAGGGTATTATACCAAGAGCGAGGCTTATAAATGTCTTAACAAGTCCTCTAACAAGATCATTGAAAGTGAAAATATCATAATAGATGAATATGCAGAGAAAAATGACGAGGAAAGCATAAAAGAACCAGAAGACTACAACAAGTTTGTTTACACTAAATAACCTGACACTCTACCTGAGCAACAATGTATCGCTCCTGAGCAATATAACATTACACCTGAGCATCAGGCTGCAAATACTAAAAATTAGGAAAATCCTCTAAATGATGTTCCGAGCGATGGAGATCAGAATGAAGGTCAAGATGATGATCAGATTGATGAACAAAGAGATGAACTGATACTTGCTAAGTATGTCAAAAGACACCATCCATAGAATGAAATCATAGGAAACAAGAAGGCTAGAATGAGAAAAAAAACTAAGTCACTAAACACTAGATGTTTAATTTGTGATTTTTAGCCTAAATCTGTTGATACTGCAATTAAAAATGAAGAATGGGTCAGTGCTATGAATGAAGAAATAGATCAGATTGAGAAGAACATAACATGGACATTAGTACCTAGACCAAATAACGAGAATGTCATCGGTACCAAATGCATAATCAGAAACAAGCTGAATGAGAATGGTGAAGTCACAAGAAACAAAGCAATATTAGTATGCAAGGGGTATGCACAAGAAGAAGGTATTGACTATGGAGAAACCTTTGCACCCGTTGCTAGACTAGAAGGAGTAAGAATCTTACTTGCTTATTCTGCATTCAAAAGATTCAAGGTATACCAAATGGATGTCAAATCTACATTCCTAAATGGAATACTAGAAGAAGAGGTACACATTGAACAACTAGAAGGGTTTGTTGATCCTGACAAGAGAAACATGGTTTGTAAACTACACAAAGCCTTGTATGGATAGAAACAAGCACCTAGAGCTTGGTATGAAAGACTTCACTCCTATCTCATAAGCATAGGATTTGTAAGAACAAGTGAAAATAACAATCTATATTTAAAAGAAGATACTAATGAAAACATTTTGATTGCTGAAATATTTGTTGATGATATCATATTTGGGGGTAATGATATGTTATGTAAATCTTTTGCTAATGACATGAGCAAAGAGTTTGAGATGTCGATGTTTGGGGAGATCAAATTATTTCCTGGTCTACAGATTCTTCAACAAGATGTAGGCATATATATCACACAATCAAAATACATCAAGGAAGTGCTGAAGATATTCAAGATGGAAAATTCCAAACCAGGTGGAACACCTATGGCAACCGAATGCAAGCTAAAAAAAGAAGACAAATCAAATGAGGTAAATCAGACCTTGTATAGATCAATGATTGGAAAACTAATGTATGTTGTTCATACTAGACCATATATAGTACATGCAGTTGGAATAGTTGCAAGATTCTCTGCTAGTCCCAAAGAATCACACATGACTATTGTCAAAATAATTAGAAAATATCTAAAGAACACCAAGGACTATGGCTTATGGTATAAAAGAGAAGGCAAATTTGAGCTTCAATTCTATACAAATGTTGATTGGTCTAGAAACTTAGATGACAGAAAGAGCACAACTGGAGGAGCATTCTTCATGGGTGACAAACTTGTCACATGGATAAGAAAGAAGCAAGGATGCATCTCACAATCTACTTCAGAAGTAGAATATGTGGCTACTACTACAAATAATTCTAACATTGCATGGATCAAACAATTACTGGAAGGTATGAATATGAAAATTCTTGAACCAGTAATTATCTATTGTGATAATACCAGTGCAATAAACATTTCTAAGAATCCTGTCATGCTTGCTAAGACTAAACATATTATAATCAAGTATCATTACTTAAGAGAACAAGTGTAAGAGAAAGAGGTGATACTAGAATATGTTCAATCAAAGGAAAAATTAGCTGACATATTCACAAAGCCATTGCCTAAAGTTACATTGGAGTACCTGAGAAAGAGACTAGGGGTCCGACCCTTGTCTATTGGTCAGTAAGCTAACTAGGGGGCTCCATCAGCCTCCACTTAATAAGAAGATCATTCATGTTGATGCAAGAAAAGAGATTGAATTCAAAGATCCATCAGTACACAGAAAGGTACATATCTGCCCCGAACACCAGAGTCATTGTATTGCTGATGGATAGGGAAATTCAAGGAGTATATTATATAAAGAAGAAAGGATACAACTTTGGCATTGTTTTCAAAGGGAGAGAATATCCAAAGGGAGAGATTACATATGAAATATCCATCATGAATTGAGATGACTTGAGAGAGATGTAACCTATAAGGGAGAGAATATCAAAAGGGAGAGAAGTATCATGAGGGAGAGATGACTTAAGGAAGAAATGACTTAAGGAAGAAATGACTTAAGGAAGAGAGTATTCTATATTGATTTCAAAGGAAAAAGAGATGATCAAGGAGAGGAACAGTCAAAGGGAGAGACAACATCACAGAAAGAATCAAAAGCTGCTACATCTATCTAGTGAAGGGAATAAAGATTAAAGAAAGTATTCTCCAAGAAACAAATATAAGTTATATGAGCTTACCAAGAGCCAAACATTTGTATTGGTTATAGAGCAATAAGTTTGGTAGATTGATGAACTACATTTGATATATTTCATATTTTATTAGTAATAATATAGTGTGATAATTTAGTGTGTTTCCATCAATTCCAAAGGGAGAGATTGATGAACTATAATTGATTGAATGTTTGAAGATGTTAAGTTAATGATCACTAGCTATAAAAAGTTAATGCAAGACATTAAATCAGTTCATGTATTGTATTGTCATTGATGTCAACTTGATATAATCTGATTGGTTATATATACATAGTGCCAAAGACTTCAGAGAACCATAAATATTAAGGTTATGCTATCAGTAATGCATAAGAGTTTAGTATGCACTAAGTGACAACAAACACTGACAATTAGTGCACCCTGACGGATAGAGAACCCTGAGAGGAAAGTCTTAGTGACACCCGAGCAAGAAACTTGAGAAAGCATTACCGACAAGCAAAATCACAATGTTACCCGACGGACAAACAACCCCAACGAAAAGACAACCCCGATGGAGATGCCTGAGGAGAACTGAAGTGTTGACCGAGCTAACAAGCAGTTAAACAATGAAAATAAAAAAAGTTTAGAAATGACAAAAGACTTAGCTGGAAAGAGCTAAAGAAGGAGTTAACTGGTTGATAATATTATTTTCATCGACAAGATAAAAGCCAAAGATAAGCAAGAGCTTTAAAGCTATCTTATTCCAGTTGTCTAAGAGAAATCTACGGGATAAAATTGAAGTATAGTTTTAAAGAAAGATTGGCTAGAATTGTGGATCATGCCAAGAACAAGAAAGTCAAGGACTGAGAAACAGTGAAATCATGTCTATAAAGAGACAAGATAATTCATTACAAATTAGGGGAGTGAATAGAGAAGAGGATGTTGAAGGTATACAGGTGAAGAACAACTTCATACAGTCCTGATCAATCAAGCTAAAGAACATAGCTATATTCCTGTAGACACCGAGAAAAAGAGAAGCACAACATCACCGAGAAGAAAGAAGTGGAGGAAAGGTATTGAAAAGATACATTGATTAGAAAGGTATTATGAGGTTACAATAGATCTGAAAATATACAAGTCTAAGTTGTATGTATGAACAGATCATATATTGTTTCAATTTAACCATTGAATCAAAGAATTCTCTTAACCAAGCAGGATCTAAACAATCCTTTATATATTGAGATACATCCCAAGGAGTATCAAAAGGTTTATCATGAAGATAGCATAGGAGTGCCAGATATCAAATGATAAACTGTTAGTGTTAAATCCTCTAACAAGGTCGCACTTAATATTGTGTGTGTAACCTTTAACAGGGTTGGATCTTCACTGAGCTCACTTCAAAAGAGTGAAAATTTTGGGTTACTGGTCCCAAGTGGTTTTTTCCCTTAATAGGGTTTCCACATTAAAATCCATGTGTCAATGTGTTTATGAGTCATTACTTTAGTGTTTTTCATTACACATAACTAGTCTGGATTGATCAGTAAGCATTAAATTATTTACTGCATTTCGGTAAAACCTAGAAAAGGATAAACTGTTATTTGGTAAATCTTAAAAAAAGGGATAAACAGTGAACTCTGAGTAGTAGTTAATTGATATGATTATTTAATGGCATACATCTTGAAGGACTAAAGATAACTAGAGGATTATAATTGTGGTAATAAGTTTCTGGGTTATTTTATTGGAATATTTTTGAGGCCACTGATTCACCCCCCCCCCCCTCTCAGTTATTATAACATAGGGTTCAATTTGGTTTAGTGTTATGATTGAGGCCAATTTTTTTTATGGGTAAATTATATTTGGTTTAATGGTAGGGTTTGTGTTTCATTTGACTTTTTGTTAAGGTTATTTAATTTAGTCTTAGGGTTAGGGTTTCATTTGGTTTAGTTTTCAATTAGGTTTAGGTTTAGGGTTCAATTTGGTTTAGTGCAAGGTTTAATATTCAATTAGGTTTAGGGTTACAATTTAATTTGTTTCAGTGTTAGGTTTCAATTTAGCTTTGGGTTAGGGTTTGATTCAAGTTTAGTCTTTAATTAGGTTTATGGTTAGGTTGAATTTATTTATGGTTAAATATTTGATTTGGTTTAGTGTTCAACTAGGTTTAGAGTTGGGGTTAAATGTAGTTTAGTGTTAGGGTTAACATTCAATTTGGTATAGAGTTAAGGGTTAGGGTTAAAAGGTTTAATTTGGTCTAATGTTCAAATAGGTTTAGGGGTACATGGTTTAATATAATTTAGGGTTATGGTTCAATTTGATTTGGTGTTAGGTTTAGGATATGATTCAATTTAGTTATGGTTATGATACAAACTACTTTAGTGTTAAGGGCAGGGTATGATTTAGTTTATGGTTACGATTAAATTTGGTTTATTGTTCAATTAAGTTTAGGGTTAGGTTATAGTATAATGGACAATGGGGATCACCTAATAGGATCTAAGTTATCCTAAAAATTTCATAAGGTACATTAGAATACGAAGCCTCCTCAATCAAATTAGATCAACACCATAAGAAGAGATGAAGTGATGTTAATATCAAATTTGGGTCTTAGGGGCATCTATTCCTTTGTTGCTTAGAATTGAGAAAGACAAAAAATACAAGAGGACTAAAAGTTGAATTGGATCACCTAAATCTATAAACAGAAGTGCTAAAGAGGAAATGGAAATGAAATGTGTGCACCTAGAAGTGAAATAGGGATGATAGAGCTTCAAATTTGATTTATAGACTGTCACTTTGCCATAGGAGCTTGTAACTGCATATATAATATCCTGGAGCTGTAACCTGTTGTTGTGAAAAGTTTCACTAATTTTATAAAGGTGTAGAGCTATTGGAATGTTATGTACCTAGGTGCCGAACGTTTGGAACATTTTGTACCTAATAATTTTATCCCAAATTTGGCAGAGACCTGTGTCAGGAATTGCAGAGCCCGAATATGAAAATGTAGCTTCCTGACCTGTACCTACACATAGAAAAATGAGGAAGAAGGTTGGCTAAAGGGGCTTGCCTTAGTCAAACCCCTATTTATGAATAAACCTTGAAATGAAATGAAAAGTAAAGTATCCAAACATAGAGTAGTGATCTGATCTAACAAATGAAGCAAATCATACCTTTGTTGTAATGCCCCAATCAGGAACCCTTGGAAACAATGGTCAAATATGCACTAAACATTTTTTTTGAAACAATAAGATGTAGCTTCCATAAAATAGTGCAATAACAACCAAATGTGCAAGCATAAATATAATGTTAACAATCGTCACAAGTGGAAGAATAAATCACTTCCAAAGGTTCTATGACAAATCCAAACACTAAGCAAGAACAAAAAGGATGCATTCAAGCCATCACATGAGGGTTTAGAACATGTCTATGAACCTCATAGATCAAGATCATACCATTGTCAATGGTCGTCAATCGATGAGACTAATCCATCATCGTTACAAATCAATTACAAGATATAATTTAAGCCTAAAATACGAAGGTGATCATAAACACATCATAATAAATCTAAATTCTGACTATGAATATATAGAAGGCATCCCAGGGAAAAGGGTATCCAAATATGAAATTACATTTTTGACATACCCTTGGGAAGTACCCACTATCTCATATGTGCTAAAATAGAAAGTGTATGCACAATTTTGTGAGGTATATGTAATAATATAGGAGGTCTATGTGCTATTCTATGCCTTGGATGTGCTAAAAAGGAAAGATTATGTACTACTCTAGGAGGCAGATGTGATACTTTAGGGGTCAAATGCGCTACACTACCCCCAAAAACATAAAAAGAAGTAAAAAGACTAAGTAAAAAAGGTCTTGTTAGTTCTATAATTAGGTAGGCTTTCTGACACCAACATACGACATAAGATACATGCTTTCTCTATATAGAGGAGCACCAAATCCTCATAAATTGAGGAAATACTCACTTGATAGCACATATTCATAAGCACAATGGAAAATCCTTTAATCAACATAATAAATGAGAGCATAAATATGCATACAATTATGAGCTAGGTGAAAGTACAACATGGAGCACTCAATACTCAAAGTCTCTATCACTGGAGGAAGCCACCACCTACACACTGATCCCCAGTAGTGGTAAAGTGCAATGCCACTCTACCATGTGGAACCCTCAGACCCACCCCACCGTGCTCGTAGAGATAGTAACCCAACTAGAAACACAAGGTACAAACACACACAAGAGATGGCTTACACAAACACCAATAAAATGCATAACTCAACAAGTAACATAGATATGAAATGAAACACACAAATACAAAATATAGTAGTACATAGGGAACACTCAAAATGTGGACCAATTCCCAAAGTGCATACCAAGCAACACTCACAGTAAACCAGGGTCACTAATCAGTACTAACAAAGATTTAGTGCAGAGACTCAAGAGTGGGAGTGTCATCACATGACACATGGTGGCTTGTGTGTCTTTTATTAATCCTTCTCTCATCAAGGAAGCTCAACTAAGCCATATAAACATCCATAGATGAAAAGACTATATATCTATACCATATCAACATCTATAGATGAAAAGGTAGCATGCCATATCAATGTCCTCAAATGATGGAAAGGAAAAGCCATACCATATCAATGTCCTCAAATGACGAAAATGTAGTGACATTAATTCTTATTATTATGTTTTAATCCCACTCATTTATTTAGTTATCACTCATTAAGAATTCTACCAAGGGATACCATGGGACCCCTTTGTGTCCTAGCCCACCTTGGAGAGCCACTCCACTCCACTAATCAAACACCAAATAGGATAATCTCATTACAACAATGAGGCACAAATAAAAACAATGCCACAAGGAAAAAATAAATGAAGGAATTAGAAGTCATAAAACCATAAAAAAACATGGTAAGCTCTATTGGTCTCAATACCAAGAGCACGAGTCACTCAAACCTTCGCTTAGGAGCATAACTTAACTACATACCAGGATGTAGTCTCAAAAACCTATATCCATGTATCACATACGAGTTCAACCTCAAACACGGAGTGTCCAAACACAAGGGGAAAAAGAAACAACAATAACCATGAGAACACAAAAGGCTCAAAATATAGTTTTCACCGAAATATAAGAAGCACTCAATCGGTCATAAATCAAGAGTACGGGCCTCTCAAGATTTTGTCAAGTAGTCATAGCTCAACTAATCTCAAGGATAAAGTCTCAACCAAACTCATAAAAAAAATCAAAAGAAAGCATAAATAAGGCCAAGAACCCAAGGCATTAAGATTATGTACAAGCATGCTCTATTGGCCTCATCGCTAAGAGCACAGATCCCAAGATGGTTTGAAATACATACACACTAGATAAAAACATCCCTAAATGCTCCAAGATGTGTCTCACATCCAAAAAGTCAAGTGATAAGCTCAACAACATAAAAAAATGCTGAATTCTGGCAAAATTTGGCAAAGGTTCTAAATTTGGCATTTTACATCAAAAGGGTAGGTTCGGGTCGCGATAAAAATTACTCAGAATGTACTCTATCTATTATGATTCCATGTTCCTACTACAAACATGGAGTAATACTACATCCAATAATTTAATCATGCCAAACATGGTGATAGACAATATCTAGATGGCATGCAAAATGGTGCGCGCACAAAAAAGCCCAAAAATAAAACTTCAAACAAAGAAAAAAGAAGAAAACCCATTTTCCCTTAGGCACCCAACAACATACTTTTCCAATAAAACTCTTTTTATGGGCATACACAGAAAAATGAGAAGCATAACACCATGAAATTTATAATTTCTAAATTCTAAAACAAGAATTAAACACAGGCCCAACCGAGCAATGGAATGATATAAAATGTGGGAGAATTCAAATTCTCAACCCATGGTAATAAAACAATTTACTTCATTCAAAAAGGTGAAGTATAACGAAAGATACAGAAGGCCCTACCTCATGCCAAGAGAGAAATACGAAATTGGAGGAAAGAAAATAAAATCACCATGAAAATTGAAATGGCTCCACACAAAAATTAGCAACAGAGACCTGAATCCAACAAGATTCTATCCACACAAATTTTACGAATGGATCAAACACAATGAGAAAACCTCCAAAATTCTCACAAGAGGGTTTGAGCAATTTTGCTCTCCAAAATGTAAAAAGTGAGGAATAAACTCTTTTCCTCCAAATATAAAGTCACTTTTCAAAAATGACTTTAAAATCCTTTAAATAATTAAAACCAACTTAAGACATTTAAAAAAAAAAAAAAATTAATTCCAATTACATGGAATTCGACTATGACAAATTAGCTCACAATTATAAAATAAACACTAAAACCGAAAATCAGCATTTAATTAAATCTCATCTATGACAATTGTGGGAACTCTAAATGCACAGACACACTCACTGGTCCAACACAATATGAAAATGAAATCCATATTTACCAACACGTACCGAATGTATAAATCATAATTACAATTACATTGCCCTTATAGGGATGATATTGGATCAATAATGAACGATCGATGAAACTATCTCTTGTGTCACTGTCATGGATATAGACACATTCAAATCTTGCAACTCGGGTATAATGTGCTTGGTACCTTTTCACTAAAACACACAAACATCAAATGTAGCTACCCATAATATAAATAGTCGAAGCACAAGTATATAATGATTAAACAATGAAGGAGAATGAGACATCATGTGAACCTCACGAAGGAGTAACTATGACTTTGTCTCACTTCATACAATCACATCGGGTATATTACATGAACAATTACATGAGAATATAAGTGAATGTCATCTCATTTAAATTAAACATTACATTTAAATATAACGCATTAAATAACCATTTACTACAATATGAGCATATATCAAAGAAAGATAGCAACTAAAGTACCCGACAACATATAAGGCACAATAAATCAGATATCATCAAGCAGATGATCACAGAATAACAAAATCATGATACAATATAATGATCCTCGATCCAGATAACATTAAAACATGGTAAATAATCATAATTAGGTAACCATTGGCACATACATCAGTGAAACCATCAACTCACATCACAAGCGAAGCATGTACCATCATGACCACAATAGTTTTCTTGGAATGAACACAAGAGTAAAGTGAGCCAAGTGCATCTCACAATGCTAGCATATAATCATAGCATGAGAACAATCACCCACTCTCATAATAAATCAAGCTTGGATAAAAAAACCAAAAATGCAACGAGTCATCAAAACTTGGAATAAAGGCTTCAGAAGGTCAAGCATCACCAATCAGGTATACAACCAACCACAACACAATGGTTCTCACAACCAAGCATAAGGGCATAAACAACTTGTCGATCCAACAACATAAGGTAGATCACTCCGAAGGTACCAACCTCACATAGATCTAGCATGGTCGTATAATACAGGCATATAAAGACATCAAAGCATAAGATCAACTCATCCAGTCACATAAAGCAATAATAAAGCATCCACAGGAAAAATAGGGCATCATTAAAGATATCATCCAACTACACAAAAACATACATAAAGTTGAATCCACGTTTATCAAGTGGTCATGTAGAATGCAAATGAGAGAGGCACTACATTTATGATGTGCATGCCCCTTTGATTGTAATCAAATATGTTTATGCAATATATTTGAATCAACATAAAAACCAAAGGAAAATCATGAAAAGACAAAACCTTATGTGATGGATGTTGAAATTAGATAATGTTGAAATGAGGAGAAGAAAGAGAAGAAGATAGGAAGGTTGATAACTCCTCCTTTGATAGAAACTTATTTACTTAACCACTAATGAGGAAAGAAGCTAGATCTATGGAGAAGATCACCTTGAATTCTTGAGAGGGAGAATTGATGCTAGGACTTGAATCTTGATGTACGTCTGAGTTGGCCTAGTGGTGGAGGACTTGTGCTCTTGAAAGGGAGGTCACAAGTTCAAATCCCATTGGGGGATAGGGTATGTATGCCTCATTTGTAGCATAATGGATTCCTCCCGCAAGGAGTACAGGGTAATCCCATATTACTGTCACCATATGTAGACCCAAAAACATATGGTTGGTATAGTGGACTATAAAAGGACCTTTCCTTTCCTTTTCTTCCTTTCCTTGCACTAGAATTGCCTTGAATTGCCTTGAATTTATTGATGAAGATCTGATATAGCTTTGATTCCACTAGTCTTCACTTCATGAGATAGATTCAAATTGGGGCTTCACCTTGCAATTGATTTCTTATCTTTCAAATAAAGTGGAAAACTTTCTTTTATAGAAAATCAGAGAGATCCAGATGCGAGGGCTAACTATAGATCAAGAAATACTCCCAAAGGTTGACCTGGGGTTCCAATTCAAATTGGGCCCAAAATCCAAGTTGCAAAATGTTTGAAATGTCCTACACTTGGGCGCACAATGTTTTAAATGTTGTGCACCCTAGGAAAAATGGCCAAATTAATCTAGTTGTGTAATTGGGATAATAAGGATATGTAGTATCTGCAATAACATTAAAATCTCAACCACAAAGAGATATGTTAGGAAATTAGCATTCCCAATATCAAGAAAGGAAGCAATGAAAACATAAATCATAAGTGATCAATAATAAGAAATCATTTCAAACAAATGAGTATACAAACCACGTAGTCCTTTCTTGTTGTTCTCCTTCTCTATGCAATGTTGGTTCTCACAAATAAGTGCTCGATGTGCCAACATAATAATTCAAAGCAATCTTGGTTTTGTAGTTCCTTCAAATTAAGATAATTAACTCTCTATTTATAAGAAATTTTGAGGTTCTAATCAGGATTCATTGATTTGTGGGACTGATTATCTGTGGTTGAAGAGTTAAAATCAAAGTGAGTGGGAGTTCAACTCAATTGATTTCCTAGTCAACAGGATAGATTGACCTCTTAACTAAATAGACAGAAGAGTAAAATGATTTGATGGAAGAATTGACTGGATAGATTGACTAGTCAACTAGATTGATTGATGAGTCAGAGAAGAGTGATTAGGAAGTTAACTGAAACTTAGTATTAGCTAGAAGTGAGAGAATAAATACAATTAAATAAATAAAAGAATTTATTTACTTGCACATGAGGGAATATAAATAAATAAATAATCTTATTTACATGTGAGAGGAAAATTAGTTTAATTAAATAAATATCATTTATTTAATTATAAGTGGAGATTTGATTTAATAAATGTAATTATTACATGTGTGTAATAATAACAAAAGGATAAACATTAATTAAGTAATGTGTTTATTTAATTATTTAAATGGCATAGGGAATAATTAAATAATGTTAACTATTTAATTACTTTATAGCAGAAAAATTGATGAATGATGATTTAAACGTTTAATAATTAAGTAACTAAATAAAATTACTTAATTATGAAATCAAGGAGAAATGATGAAATTGAATTTAGGATATAGTAGGACACATTTTAATTAAATAATAAAGATTATTTTATAAATTAAGAGGAATGTTAGTAAAGTCATTGCGTTAGAGCAATTGGTCATTTTTAAGTGTCTACATTTTACCCCTTTGATATAATGCATTTTCAGGCATTGTTTTAGAGAATAATAAAAATTATGCCTCGATATGCCCCAACAGAAACAATGTGATGACAAGGTAAATGATGCCCCCTTGAGAAATTGTTTATGAAAGAAAGGAATGGATGATCTATTGAAAGAAAATTTAGATTAAATGATGCAAGAAAAGAATAATTAGTAAGAAGTGAAGAATGTTGGTAGGTTATGATGAATATTCGATCGACATTGGACATAGAGATTGTTGATAAGAATCATGTTAAGTTTCAGGAAGGACCCATCTTGTATAAGACTAGTGACAACATCTAGTTTAAGGGAATACATACCCTATATAAGACAAGTGACAATGTCTAGTTTCAGGAAAGATACATCATGTATAAGACAAATGATGATGTTTGGTTTCAGGAAAGACCCATCTTGTATAAGATTAGAAACAATGTCTGGTTTTAGGGAAGACATACCCTATATAAGATAAGTGACAACGTCTAGTTTCAAGAAAGATACATCATGTATAAGACAAATGAGGATGTCTGGTTTCAGGAAATACATATCCTATTTAAGACAAATGATGACAGAATGATTGACCAATTGATTTGACTGATTTGAAAATTGATTTAATCATTTTGATAGATAAATTGATTGACTAACCGATAGAATGTTAGAATTGACTGATAGAATGTGAGGAGAGGAGAGAATGAGGATGAATCCTGATTGAAACCATAAATTATTTTAACCACTTTTGCATTCCAACTTATTTGAGAAATTTCTTTCATCATTGAGCCACTTTTATTATAGCAAAATTGAAAAACATCATACCAAAATATGAATGATCTAGATAAGACTATCCCTTTGCATTCTAACAGACACTTTTGTACAGACAAGGAATGTGGGCCAATCCATCTAGGTTGGGCATTGAGACTCAAGTTATGTGCAGTGTATCATAACTAAATTATCCATTGCAACATGCTTTGCAATTAGATATTACATGTGGATGCGAAGGCTCTAACCAAAGACACCCAAAACACTCTTTTAAGACTTCATGGAAAACATCCCACAGACAATAGACAAAGAAAAATAAGTCATGAACCATCCTGACATCTCTAATCACTTGTGAAATCATGAAGATGCATAAAAATATGACTTGCAAAAATGAATACATAATAAGACCAACTTGACTCAACAAGTTACAACCATATTGACTTTGTGTCTGTGTTTTTGTAGTAGTTTGGACATTGACTTTTGACTTTTTTTGATGTTGTCTGATTTCAAGAATGAGGTACCCTGTATAAGACTAACCTATCTGGTTTTGAGTGTTTCCTCCCTTTTTTAAGACAAAATGACTTTTTGACAAAAGACTTTTCTATGTGACTTGATTGATAGATAAGACAGTTTGGTCAGTTTGACTAAGGACCTGTTGACTAGTTTGACAGTTTTGGCTTGGCTCTATTGAAGCCTAGACTTGATGTATGACATTGTTCAATGCCTGTTGAAATGTGAAAGAATTGGTTTATGTACAAAGGAGATTTATTGCATAATTTTCTTGTTTTTTTTCAATTTTTTTGTTTATCTTTAATGATTTTTTTGGTTTGTCTTTCAATAAAAAAATTTAGACTTTTTGAAGGAAATTTTTTATGTTTTTGAAAAATTTGAAGGTATTTTTCCCATTTTTAGATTTTTTAGGGACATTTTTCAATATTTTTGGTATTTTTTTTAGGATATTTTAAATCACTGATTTGAGTGAAAGACATATGTCAAGATTTATTTTCAAACATGATTGTTGTTATTTTCCCCAGTGGCTAGCAAGGTATGGAATTTTATGAATGGACGAATGAGCTTATGGGATGGCAATGGGTAGGTGAAAGATGGGGATAGCTTATTATGGAATCAAAGTGTATTTGGATGAAATGACTATCTCACAATGGGATTACATGTTTAACAAGCTAAGGGATTGGATATGGTGGCTATGTAGGCAATAGCATGATGTATTGAATGACATGGGATCAATGGGGATGGACATGCCAAGAGGTTTGTGAAAATATGTTCTTCATTTTTATGTCCTTAATTTTGATCTAGGCGAAGATAAGGGATTTGGGATAGGCAATATGAAATATGATAATGAATGACGGAAGTAAGGGACATATAATAAAAAGGATATGTATCATAGGGTGTGGATACAGTGAAGCAGAAAGGATGCATGAAGCCTTGTCAAGATTAAAGATGGAAAAAGGGATATGGATGGATGTGGGATCATGAAGGATGTGGTAGCATGAATGAAACTTTCCCCAACATGTAGAGTGCAAGAGGGTAATGGACTGCACTGACACATGTTTTCCAGGTTTTGATCACGGTACTTGCCCAAGGTGTCACAAAAAGTGGTTTTCACCATAGGATGAATTATTTCTCTTGATTTCTTTTTTTTTGTCACACGAGATAATATTTTGCCAAGTTTTCATCAAGGTGTAAATTTTTTTTTTTGAATCTTTGGAAGACAACGAATGCAAGAAATGTTATGAAGAAAGGACTCAAGCTACAAGCATCTTGTTTTTTTGGATAGTACTCTTGAAGGACGTACTATAATGGACCACGGCTATTGAAAGTATACTCAAAGATATTGATAAGGATATAAAATAGGGATGAAAGGAGTGATAAAATGGACTAGGGTAAGGGTTTATGCATAGGATTGGATAAGGGGGGTGGAAGGATAGAAATTAGGTGTTGGATAATGAATGGGGTGTTGGAAGATTTGTGTATGGGTGGATGAAAATTTTGGCAGACACCTTGAGGGGTGGTAGAATGATTGAAGGAAAATGGATTTTGGATTTTGGCATTTAGATGGAGGAATGGATATGGATTTTAGGACACAAGTGCCCAAAATAGATGAAAGAGGCGATGAAGTATGTAAGTTAGTAGATTTTGGGACATATGGACCCGAAATAGATTTGGAAGGTGGAAGTCATTTATGTGGAGGATTTATGGGAGTGTTTGGGGTAACAAGATTGGATGCCAATTTAGATTTTTCTTTGGGATATTGTACTTCAAGGAGCCGCTTGAGAATCCACATGTTTTTTTAATTTTTAATTATTTTGTGGGTCCTTGGAATGCATTGATTGCACAAGTGATTTAGGAACACATATAGCTTTTAAATTTTCTTTTTTCTTGACCAACCTTTGTGGCCTTTTAGATTTTTCTTTTTGTTGTGGATCATATTTTGTTTTGTTTTTACATGTCGATTAGACAAGACATGTTGATCCTTGATTGCATGTGGATTTATTGACTTATAGAATTTATGCTTGGCATCCAAATTGCTTGGAAGGGAAGTGATATTAATGGGTGGATGGGAATTGTATGGAGGAATTTTGGATGGGTAGATGGTTCTCAAAGATGTGTGACTTTTGTTGACTTGTATGTGGGAAATGGTAAGTGGATTGTTAGCTAGTGGATGGAGGAATATATGGACCAAAGATGGGTGGAAGGGACAAAGACTTTGACTTTGAGATGTAAGGACCCAAAATAGATTTCAATGATGGGGAAGGTTTATACTTGGGTTCATATGGGGGGAATGTTGGATGTGGAGGGGATATCAACATCTTGATGGTGAGATATATAGCCCAAGCCCTGATAATATGGATTTTATTTGATATCAAGGGTTTCTAATATACCTTGTTCATTGAGGCCTAACTCCTCTCCTTGATAATGAATTTTTTGACAAATCTTATTGGCAATTGGATACCAATTATTTTTTAAACAAGATGCAATTTAATTTTGAGGTGGAGGAGGCACATATGGAATAAAAGGATTACTAACTAGACCAGACTAAATGAAAGTGAATGAACCCAATTGATATGTAATAGGATCATTATAAACTTGGATATGGTTGGTGGTATATTGAGGTAGATACGAAAGATTATACATGGAGATGGAGGGAGGATGGGATCTTGTGGTGGATAGGGGGGATTATGACATGGAGATGGAGGAACAATGGGATCTTGTGGTGGACAGGGAGGATTATGAAATGGAGATGGAGGGATGATGGGAGGTTGCGGTGGGCATGGAGGATTACTTTGATCTTGACATGGAATAGGATCATTGGATGGAGTATAAGGGACGTCATGGTCTTTCTTAGAAGGTGGATTGGAAGTTTGATTTTCTCTTTGGATGGAAGGAGATCATATTGTACATTGAACAAATGGCTAAGGGGATCATCATGAGATTCTGGAAATATGGGATCTTGGTCAAAGATTGGATGGTATTGGATATTCTTGGCATCTTGATCTTGACCAATTTTAGGACTTGTTTCTTTATACTTTGGACTATCCTCTTGAAATGGGGTATATATGGATTCTTGAAAGGACTCAACACTCATGCATGATGGGAATAAACTTTGACTGGGACTCAGTGGAGTAGGTTTACTTGGGAATGAGGTATATAGTGGAATTAGATCTAAGACTGTTTAATTGTAGAAGGGAATTGTACTAAAGAATGGAATAGCTGGGATTTGTATCATGGATAGCCCTTGTGGGTAGAGTGGAAACATTTTGTGATTGGATGCATTTCTAGGTGGAGATAGTGTGGAGGAAGAAATGGTGGGAGATGTGGAGGTTTATTGTGGGATATTGCTAGACATAGGTATATAATTTTGATCATGTTGGGGAATCGTGTCTTAACATATGTCTAACTCCTCATGAGGTGAATTATTGGGACACTCTTCAATAGGAATGCTACCTTGAATGATAAGTTATTTAATGATGTTCTTAACAATACAGTTGGTGTCTAGACCTTGGATAGTGATGGTGTTAATGGTCAAGTTGGGGTCCACCTTAGTATAGGTGAGGTTAGCCTTATTATATTGTCTAGATGTGGAGGTATTGTATTTTCCATGATCCATCAATGACTTTTGGAAGATCTTATGGTCTTGGTTGATGGTGCCATAATTTGTGACAACTTTGATTTCACTGCAGTCGATAAAATATTGGACAATGTGTTTCAGTTCATAAAAATGATTGTTTTGTGTCCCTTAGTTATGTGATAATTAAATAAACCATTGTCATTCCACCATGTTGGTATATTGGGACCCTCATAATGTCTTATCTTAGGAAGGGTGATTGAATGTGATTGTAGTAGTTTCTCAAGAGATTTTGCAAGAGGTGTAAAGTCTCGATGTGGAGGGGGTCCCTTCTTGTAGTACTTTGTTGAAAGGCTTGGTTAAATGCCTGGATTGTCAGGTCAGTTTTGTTAATTATTGTCATGCCCAAAATTTCAAGGCAATTTTTCTTGCAAAACCACACTTTTTTTTAACATCTAAGATATTTAATATTATCATGCCGATGTTCACACATCATTTTGGTGACAAAAAAAACATAGATATCAATACTTCTACTATTTTTTATATTAATACCATTACTATATCTATTATAAAATGCTAGTTTCATGCCCAATCGTGACTTACCGATATAAAAATATTAGTCTGAAATGCACTTAATCCATAGTTCTATCACCTAGTATTAGCTTAGACTAACTTATAATTATTTAAAATCTTATTACATAATGAACTACAACCATTGTAAGCTTGAACCAAATAAGAAATGAACACTTAAAATAATAATAATATTCTTTTTAAAATAAAAATTTAAACTTACTAGAAAATAAATGTGCTTTTATTTTTAGGCTAGCTCACATTTTAGGATGGATATTATTAATCTAATAAATTAAAGACTTAAATTGAATTTTTTTTTACCCTTCCCAATGCAATTTTAATTGATTAAAGAATGTTTAAATAAACACTTATAATAATAATAATATATTTTTTAAAATAAGAATTTAAACTTACTAGAAAATAAATGTGCTTTTCTTTTTAGGCTAACTCACATTTTAGGATGGATATTATTAATCTACTAAATTAAACACTTAAATTGAATTATTTTTTTTACCCTTCCCAATGAAGTTCCAATTTACCATTGAAATTTCATTTGATTAAAGAATGTTTATTATTTCACATTGTTTCCAAAATAATATTAACATAGATATCTTGTAATTATTATTAACATTTAAATACAACTACTAAATTATTATCCAAGACTTGATTTTCTTTACCTCAACTTTATCCTATGACTCTTTTATTTATTGAGTGATTATTAACTCTCTCTCTCTCTCTCTCTATATATATATATATATATATATCTGTGTGTGTGTGTGTGAACAAAATTCTCAAACTAAAAAGATGCATTATAACCAATTTGAAGGGAAATTAATAATTTATTGCCTAAACCTATATAATCTAATTATAGGTATGAGCATAAAATAAGGAAGGAGATTAGAATTTCAATATTTAAATTTATATATTTGGGGACTCTTTTTTTCTATTTATTATAAAAGTGGCAGAGCCACGAATTTTATTAAAATAAAATGAAGTTTTTACAGTTGCCTGGTTCAGGCATGCATACCTGTAGGAAAGAACCAGGAAAAAAACCCCTGGTTATAGTCCATGAAACAAAATATGAATCCTAAAAGAAGCTACCCCATCCCCCCACCCAAAAAACCCACCTAAAATATCAGAAACTATGTGATGGGGAGCTCTAACTCCTAAGATATTTCTTGCTCTTCTTAAGGCCTTTTCTTTGACCTTACTAGGGTACTTCTCTCTAACCTAACTAGAGAACACTCCTATGGTTTCTCTACACCAACTAGAGCTCTCCACCAACTTCAAACTCTCCTCAATCCTTCTCTACACAATTGTGCATCCATAAGCTCAATTCAAGCAACCATGCTCCCAAGCTCTTCTTGGAAATAAGAATAGGGTTTCAACCTATTTCCCCTTCACCTTCCTTCAATCTTGATCCACTCTGATGGATTATTTTAAGGTTTTTCCATTGAGTTCACTCTTTCCTAGTTTTTAGGCCTTGTAGCGTTTTTTAGCCCAATTAGGCCTCCTAAAACCATTAATCTTGGGTTTCCTCCAAAATTCTCTTAAAATCCCCAAAATAGTTGTGGATTCTCTCTAAGGACCTCCTAGGATTCAATATTTCCTAGGTCTTAGGTCTCCATGGTGTCCTTACATAGGACTTCCAACAAATTTCTATTTTTAAGGGTTTCTAGGGCATGTAAACCAATCTAACTTCTTTGGTTTCAATAAGTGCACTAATGGATTCCTTTGAACTCCTCCTTGAAAAAACATATCCTTGTTACATGAACCTACCTCCTCCAACTTTATATTGGCACAAACCAATCCATTTAGCAAGTCTTCTTGCCTCTGCAACTTTGCAAACCCCTAGCCAAATATCTATGTACTCGCCTAATATCTATGTACTCGCCTAGGGCCTACAAGTAAAAATAGCTCCCCTACACACAAGCACTCCAAAATCCATATTTACATTAATTACAAAGTGCCTTTCTTGATTCCAAGTGTCCATGAAGATCCAACCATGGGAATTCAAGAAAAGGTGATATTTACATAACTGTCTCTGGACTGGACAATGACACAGACAAAACCAAAGAATTTACAAACTGGTAAAAGAAAGTATCAAATTGCTAAGCTACCACCACAAAGATTAACTACATGAAATCCTTTACAATAATCCAACAAAAGAAACCACTGTTCAATCCATTAAAGTGTGGATGAAGGCTCTGTAACACAAAAACCAGTCAAGTCCTTGCTTTCTCCAAGCTCAATCCGTACAATCTGATGTCTAACCCCCAAATTCGGTTTTTTTTGGTCTTAGGTAGTCCACTAACATGTGATAAGACCCTTAGTTTAGGTTTTAGATCTCATTAAATCTCTTTCCAGCATTCTAGGAAATGTTGTCATGACAACTTTGCAAAGTTGTCATGAGCAACTTTTACAACTTTTGCAATTTTGACATTATACTATCCAACTTGCACAACTCGACCTAGAATCACTCCATTGGATCCTAAAACATTCAAAAACACAAAAATTACATGTGATACTCCATTTTGGAGTCTTGGTCAATTTTTGACCCACTTTGACTTTCCTAGATCTTAACCAAACAAAGAGCTTAGACCCTATTGGACTAAACCACACACAAAAATCTAAAGATTCTTACCTAAGAACATAATATAGACAAATTTGGGACTTTATCTCAGTCCTTATTTCCATGGTTTTTGGCTAGAACCACCTACAAGCCAAAATTGTCAAAGATCTTCAATAGACCTTAAGGTTCTCCTACACCATTCTCCCCCTGCAACAAGAAAGTTAGGGTACCTGAGGTGTGATGAACTCTAGACTGATGCCATGCTTCTTGAAATCACCATCTGCTATCGAAGTAGCCTCTTATTCAGGTTGATGCTTCCATTTCACTAGGTGCTCCATGTATGTCTTGTATCTAATTTTCTTCTTCACTCTAGAATCTAATACCTTCTCAGCTTGAGGCTTGGTCAAATTAGGAACCTTGAGTTCTACCAGATCCTTAATCACCTCTATACTATATTCTTTATCCTCTATCTATGGACCCTTGTATTCAATAATATCCTTTACATTGAAGATAGGAGAAATGAACACCTCCTTTGGTAAATCTATTTTGTAGGCATTGGAGCCATACTTGGACAACACCTTACATGGACCAATTCTCTTCATCTGAAGCTTGCTAGGAATGCCTTTCTATAGTTTGGTTTTTTTCAAAAACACCATCACCAAGTCTCCTACCTCAAACTTTAAGTCTCTTCTCTTCTTATCCACTTTCACTTTAAGCTTTTGATTAGCCTCCATAAATGTCCTTCTCACCTATTCATGAACCTCTCTCATTGACTGAGCAAAGTCATATGCATGTCCAATGATCTCCTCATAACCTTTTAAGTCCCTAAGCTCAAAAACTCCCCTTGGATGTAATCCATACACAATTTCAAAAGGACTCTTACTAGTAGTCCTATTGGTACTGTCATTATAGGAAAATTCTGCTTGTGGGATGACTTGTTCCCATCCTTGCCCATACTCCTTGGTTAAACATCTTAATAAACTACCAAGTACCGTGTTAATTACTTATGTTTGACCATCCATTTGAGGATGATATGCAGAGCTATGTGCCAAGTTGGTCCTCAATCTCTTCCATAAGGTTTTCCAGAAGTGCCCCATAAATTTCACATTCATATCTAATACAATGCTGGTTAGAAACCCATGTATTCTCACTATCTCTTTGAAGAAAAGATTAGCAATATGACTAGCATCATGAGTTGCCTTACAAGGGATAAAATGACTCATTTTACTGAATCTATCTCTTACCACAAACACACTATCCAAACCAGTTGGTGTTTAAGGTAATCCCACTATGAAGTCCATACTTATGCATTCCCAAGGCCTATTTGGGATGGGCAATGGATGATAGAGCCCTGCATTTGAAGATGTTCCTTTTTCCTTCTGACATACTCCACATTGCTCAAAATACCTCCTTACATCCTTTTGCATTTTAGGCCAATGGCAAAATCTCTCCACAAGATCTAGGGTCTTATTTAACCCAAAGTGTCCACTCAAGCTACCATTGTGCTTCTCTTGGATGAGGTTCTCCCTCATGGAACCCCTTGGAACACATATTTGTTTCCCCTTACACAATGAACCATTCTTCAATGTATAGTCAACATACTCACTATGGAAATGATTATCAAAATCAGTGCATACCTTGTAGATCTCTGAGAAATCTACATTTCCTTCATATAGATCCTTAAATCCTTCAACTCTTGTGCTCTGCAATTAGATCTCTTGGATAGTAAGAAATCTCCTACTAAGAGCATCTGCAACTTTTTTGTTCACTCCCTTCTTGTGCTTGATTGTACATGTGTATGATTGCAGAAATTCCACCCACTTTATATGTCTCAAACTAAACTTCTCTTGTGTATTGATGTAGCTAAGATATTGGTTATTAGTGTATACCAAAAATTCTTTTGGAAAAAAATAGTTCCTCTACTTCTTAAGAGCTTGTACCAAAGCATAAATCTCTAGATAATAGGATGAATACCTTGACTTTTCCTCAATCAATCTTTCACTAAAGAAGGCCACTTTCCTCCCTTCTTGACTTAGGACTTCACCCACTGCTATGTTGCTAGCATCACATTCCACAATGAATAATTTGTCAAAAATTGACAACACTAGTATAGGTTGGGTAGCCACTTCTTTCTTCAACCTTTCAAACCCTTCATTAGCATCCTTAGTCCATATGAACTTTGTCTCGACTCCCCCCTTTATGGTATCTAGGACAGGTGCATAGATTTCATTGAATCTCCTCACATACTTCCTATAAAACTGAGCCAAACCATGGAAGCTTCTCACTTCTATCCCTATTTTTTGAGTAGGCTAACTCAGGATTTCTTCAACCTTTCTTTTATCCATCTTTAGGTCACCTTGGGAAACTACAAACCCTAAATAGACAGTTCTTGTTTCATGAATTCACTTTTCTCAAGGTTGATGGTTAACTTCTCCTCTTGGATTTTCTTCAACACAATCTCTAGGTGTTTCATATGCTCTTCTTTGGTTTTGCTAAAGATCGGGATATAATCTAGGTAGAATACTACAAATACACCTATGTAATCCTTTAAGACTTCATTCATGACCCTCATAAAAGTACTAGGTGTATTTGTAAGCTCAAATGGCATTACTAACCACTCATAGAGTCCTTTGTGGTTTTAAAGGCAAACTTCCACTCACCCCCCTCTTTCATCCTAATATGATAATAACCACTCTTAAGGTCTATTTTAGAAAAGTACTTAGCACCCCCAAGACAATCCATCAAGTCTTCTATTCTAGGAATAGGAAATATATACCTAATTGTTATCCTATTTATTTCCCTAGAGTCAGTACACATTCTCCAATTACCTCCCTTTTTAGGAGCCAATACCACTGGAACAACACATCGGCTGATGCTCTTTCTTACCAGACCTTGATCCAAAAGATCTTGAACTTGCCTTCAGATCTCCTTATTTTGGTTTGGTTTCATCTTGTAATAATATTTGTTTGGTAATTATGCCCTTGGCACAAAATCAATCTAATGACTGATTGCCCTTTTTTGAGGTAGTGTAGCTGGTGTCCCATCACATATGATGTTCTTAAACTGATCCAACAGCTGTCTGACTTCTGTAGGCATAGGTGTCTAATTGGGTGTCTCCTCCTCCTTTGGTTTTACCAAAATAGCATAACCAATTCCTTCTTCCTTCACGTCTTTTAAGAATTCTTTTCCACTCATTAAAAGAGTATTGGTGTCCTTCCTCTCCACTGTATCTTCTTCTATCAAGGACTGAATCTTATAAGTGACTCCATTCTTCTTGAATGAGTACTTATTCTCCTTTCCATGGTGGACTACTTCTCTATCATATGCCCATGGTCTTCCAAGCAATAGATGGAAGGCATCCATTGGTAACACATCACAAAGTATCTCATGTCCTGAAAATTCCCTATGGTGAATTCAACCCATACTTGTTCATTGACCAATATGTTTTTCCCCTTGTTCAACCAAGTTACTTTGTAGGGGTAAGAATGAGGTATCTTGTCCAACTTCAACTTCTGCACTGCTTCCTCTAAAATCTCATTATTTGTTGACCCTGAGTCTATGATGACTCTACACACTTTGTCATGAATCTTGCACTTCACCCTAAAAAGTGCTCTCCTTTGTTTGTGTTCATCCTGATTAGGTTCTTTAATCAAGATTATCCTAAGAATTAGGCTTTCTCCTTTCTCTAAATCAAGACTTACCTCAGAATGTTTAGAACTGTCTTCTTCTTGCACATGTGTAATTTTCTTCTCTCCTTGTGAAGATGATGGCTCATCTGAACACCTATAGGTAGGGTGACCCAACTGTCCACAATTTTAACATTTCATTGAAGCAAAATGTGAGCTTCTTCCAAAACCACCATATCTACCTCTTCCACCACTATGAAAGCTTCTTCCTCTACCATATCCTCCTCTATTGTTTGATTCATTTGTTTTCTCAATGAGCTTAGATTCTCCTTGACCTCTGGTGTCATTGCTCCTTCCACTAGAACCTCCTCTATGTCCTCCTCTAGAGTCTCTACCTCTTCCTCTACCCCTAGAGCTTGAATCTTGCTTCTTTCTGAGTTTTTCTTCCACCTTAAGGGCCATTTGAAAACAACCCTGGATAGAAGTTAAGGTAAATAGAGTTAGCCCATCTTGAATGTTCTACCTAAGTTCATTGAGGTACCTATCCTTCTTGATTCTTTCTATCTCTTGCACTCTGGACCTAAGGCATAATTTTTGAAATTCTTCTATGTAGGATGCCACATCTAAGTCCTTTTGTCTGAGATTTTGTCTCTTTTTATGTAGATGGATGTCATAATCCTCTGGTGAGTATTTTTCTTTTACCTTAGCCACCATAGCCTTCCAATTGACTATTGGCTTCTTCCCTTCTCTCTCTCTCGTTCTTCTTGCAAGAACTTCCACCAAGTTAATGCTTGTCCTCTCAATCTTGACTTAGCTATCTTCACCTTTTGTGCCTATGTGATTCCATCACACTCAAAGTGATTTTCCATACCCTCAATCCATTCCATCACCAATTTTGCATCCATTCAGCCAGAGAATACATGGATGCCTTCTAGTGCCTTGCCACTTAGTGTTTTCATGGATTTGAGGAAAGGTTCCTTAGGTAGTGGAGGGTCTAGTTCTGGTTCTGCCTCCTCTTCAACTTGATTCTTTCCTTATCTTTTTCCTCTCCTAACTGTTCTTTCATTTTGCTTGCAATCTCTGCAACTTCTGCCAATTTGTGTTTCATCTCCTCCATAGATTCTTCTAGGAGTCTATTCTTTACTTTATGTTCTAACAAATCTCTCGCCAACTCTACATTGGTCACCATGGTGTTCTCACCAGTTGACTCACTCACCTCTAACATGCACACTTACTTCCCAAGTCTTTCAATGGCTCTGATACCACTTTGATGGAGAGCTCTAACTCCTAAGAGATTTCTTGCTCTTCTTAAGGGCTTTTCTATGACCTTACTAGGGTACTTCTCTCTACCCTAACCAGAGGACACTCCTATGGTTCCTCTACACCAACTAGAGATCTCCACCAACTTCAAACTCT
>MU224390.1:1253119-1283993 GCA_018584345.1 Thuja plicata
ATATATATATATATATATATATATAGGTGTGTGGCGTGTGTGTAGATGTTTTATGTGTTTCCTAATCCAAGACAAGGAGATCCCGATTGATTAATCAAAAGGAGATGATCAATGCAAAAAAGGAATCAATTGTTATGGAGAAGGAAGGAAAGGGGGATTTAATTTCTTAATTATAAAGTAGGACAATAGATTTGAATTTCTTAAAACCTTAATTGAAATGAAACATATATCTTGAAATATAACATATCTAGAAATACCTACTTTCTGAAGTCTGTGTTGAGTTTCAGGAAATTCTGCAATTAGATCTCGAATGAAAACATAGAGATGGACAAAACCCATAAATCTTTTCCTTTTCTGAGAAAGGTCAACCTTGACCTCTTTGCGAGGGTGCAATCATGACCAAAAATGTCGACCTTGACCTACATTGCTCTGACAGAAATTCTGTTCGTGGATCCAAAATTTTTGCCAAAAAGGGTATCTAAAACTACTCCCGAATTCCCTGTCTTGTACCTGCACCTACAAGAAAAATAGTTTGGTTTTTTGGTGGGAAGGGTTTGTCTTAGTCAAACCCTTATTTAGGAACTAACCTTGAAATCAATAATTGAAATAGAGAATGATAGAAAGTAGTAGAAGTAGATCAAATAATCAAGCTATGATATTTAATAGATATGCAATTGTATTTCGAATGTAGACAAGTATGTTAATATGAAAGCTTTAGACTCAACATCAATAACCATAAATGTAAATAAAAACCTCCATGATTGTATGCTTGGAATCCACCTTGAAGGAATAATGAATTAATCTTGAAGATGCATAAAGGACATTGAAGGAAGATCACTCCACCATGATGGATAGATATGGGGTTTGAATGATGAATCTTGAATGCTTGAACCAAATCCCTTCAAAGGCTTGAATGTCCTTCATCTTCAATGTATTGAATGCTTGAGAACATGTATAAAAATGTATTCTTGAAAGTAGATGACAATGTCTTTGTCTCCAAGTAAGTGATCAATTCTTGCCTCTTAGAGTGATAGTCCTTGCTTAAAATTTGTCTTTTTATGCTTAGAAAACTTAGAGAAAATGAGAGGAAAACACTTCCTTATATGAAAATATAGGGAATAATCCTCTAGAGAGTCCGACATAGGAGAATTAAATTCCATTTACGCCTAAACCCCTATAAGTGAACCTATATTTAATATAATTTTAGGGTTGTCACTTCGGAACCTGAAATAGCCGACACGGAAGCAGGAAAATGAACCTTTGAATGTATCTCGACATCTGACAAGATTTCCAATTGCAAAGAGGGACCTGGGTCAAGGTCGACCTCGACCCTGACCTGAAATAGCCGACACGAAAGTAGGAAAATGAACCTTTGAATGTATCTCGACAGTTGACAAGATTTCCAATTGCAAAGAGGGACCTGGGTCAAGGTCGAGGTCGACCCTGACCTAGGTCAGGGTCGAGGTCGACCTTGACCTAGGTCAAGGTCAAGGTTGACCTTGAGCCAGGGTTCAGGACCCTTGGAAAATGTGCCAAGTGGGAGAAATAGTGTCTGGAAAGACCCAATTAGGGTCCTAAACAGGCACATAAGATGGAGAAGGGGAATAAATGAAAGGACAACATGATGATGGCCCAAAACACCCCCTAAGGAGGGATAAACTTTCTTGACATGGAAGTGATTTCATTTTAAGATGATACATTAAGCCCCCACTTTAGAGGGAGTATGGAAATCAAACATACTCAAGGTAAAGTTAAAAGAAAGACTTCGGTGGATCACAATGAGATAGAAAATCACTTAGAAAAGGACATGAGCCCCTAGACCAAGGATTCTAACTCAACATACATGCACACATATACAAAAGTAAAGACAAATATAAAAGACACAAAAGGGTTAGTATGAAAACAAACCCAAATAATCTAGCAAAGGAAACCTCACTAAGAAACACTTCCTATACTAATATCATATTTGGAAAGTTATCATAAAATCATAAATAACTATATAAGTAAGACAAGAGAAACACTATAAATAACATAGCTTCATGATCTAATCTACTAGCATGAAAGTGAAAGAGAGAAAAGAGAAAGTGATTAGCTCACCCAGTAAGATGCCCACCTTACTATGAATCACCAAGGAGGGAGAGCCCAACGGGTTCACCCAAAAACTATGTTTTGTAATTGTAATGCATCTCATGATGGATTTTGGAATACCCATAGATCCACATTCGTGTATCACTATGGAATATAAAATGCGTGCCTCTTCAGGATTTAGCAACTTACGTGCGTTACCTTCTAAGGATTTAGCATATTGAAAAATTGAAAAATGCGTATCTCTTCAGGATTTAGCAACTTATGTGCATTATCTTTCGAGGGTTTAGCAAAAATAAAAATAAGGATGTGTGTCTCTTCAGGATTTAGTAACTTATGTACGTTACCTTCCAAGGATTTAGCAAAAATAAAAAGTAAAAATGCGTGTCTCTTCAGGATTTAGCAACTTATGTGTGTTACCTTCCAAGGATTTAGCATGTTGAAAAATGTGAACTATACTATAAGGGAGACCCTATATATTTCCCCCTCCTTATCGTGGATACCTACTAGACATGATAAGGAAAAGGAAGAGGAGGAGGATACCTACTTCACAAAGTAAGGATATATCCTGTTAGTAACAATATATACTATATTCTTAATGAAGAGTATGGACCCTTACATCTAAGAGCATAGATAACCGTGAAAAGGATATGTCATTTATGGAAAAAGGATCCTCAATGAGGAATAGATCTTATCAACAAGACCCCCACCGTAGAGGAGTGCTTTGGATAAAATATCATCTTTCAAAGAAAAGCAAAGAGGGATCAAAGATTCAATCATCAAGCCCCCTGTGAGCAAGAGGAAGAGGAATCTTGGAATGAAGGAAGCAAACTCTAACCCAAAGCAAGGGCAAGAGTTTATAATGAACATAATTTTCAAAATAAAGAAGAGGTAATGAACTAGGAAAATCACCTCTCATATAAAAGGGTATCCATAGCCAAAACATAAGTCTTTATAAGGAAATAATGTTGCAAAATAAACAAATGCCACTAAGCTAAGGAAAGTAGATCCTTAGACAAAGAGAAAGAAGGAAAAACTCTTGCTCCCCAGGGATGAAAGAAAAGAATAAATCAATTAAAATATGTTGTAACAAAGAGATATATTTTGCAAAACAAATGTCTTAGAAAAGATATCATAAATACAAGAAGAAATCTATGGATGACTATGAACAAAGGAAGGATGTATCATATCATAATACAAAACCATAGGGATAAAATATAGAAAGAATAACCAATTAAGCCCCCCAAAAAATACATGCTAAGAAAATAATGGATCCTAGAAGAATGGAAGAAAATACCTCTTGCCCCCCCAGTGAAGAGACAAGAGGGATAGAAATCTATAAATGAGGGGGAATTCCCTATATCAAAGTTATGAATAAATTCTAATATCACATGAGAGTAAGATATAATTCCTAAAGCAACTCTTTCTCTAACATACATCTTGAAATGCACACAATCAACAAGTAAATGAGTATTACTATAGTGAAAAAGGACATTTGTATTTGGAGAGAGCATTTTTAGGCATAGGTTAAAGATTTCTTTCTTAGAATTCATTAACTGAACATACACCTTTTTAGCCACATCCTGAGGGGTATCAAGGTAATCTAAGGAAGGTGTTGGAAGAAGAATATGAAGAGGAGGGTGACGATAAAAATCAACCACATTTTGAGATAACGGAAAACCTAGACAATGCCTATTTTATTTAGGGGATAGATGAATCAGATTTTTAAGACCTTGTTCATTAACACCAAGCCCTAAACGCTTATATCCTTGTTTTTTTACCATAGTGTATCCTGTAGTGTACCTATCTTGTAAAGCTTCTATAGGAGGCATTTTTTCACAATGATCATGAGAAAATTTTGTGTAAGGTGGAATGATAGTTTTAGGAGAATTTTATTTGGATTTCCGTTTAATATCATCATGGATCAGATAAGAAGGAGAAGGTAAATCAAGTAATTATTGCACATCTTCATCATGAACCATAGTTTGAGCTCCAACAAAAGTGTAGGAAGAACTAGGGATATAAGACAGAGAAATAGGAGTGGGAATATTAGGAATTGGATTAGGAAGGATATGATTAGGATTAGGAAGATTAGGAATAAGATTAGGAATGATAGGATTAGGATTAGGAAGATTAGGAAATGAGGTATTATCTACCAAATTATTCACATAATCTAAAAGAGCAATAGTACACTACACAAATTCTTAATGAAAGTTTTGAAAGTAGGAAGGCTAGTATTAGTCAATCTCACAATTGAATAAGCAAGTGAAACTTGAAGAGTGACAAATGTAAAGAAATGGATGATAGTCTCATAAACATCATAAGTACTATAAAGAGATGCTAAGAGAAGAATAATGAGAAAAATAGACATACATCATAGTGAATGAAATGCGAGAAATGTTTGTGTATTTTTATGAGAATGTAGTTTTTTTTTTGTATTTGAATTTAAAATGCAAGAGCATAAAAGAAAAATTAATCTAATATGTATACAAAAGGTAGTGTAGGAGGCAAAACATCTAACAGAAAAATAAAGATTTGTCTATCGCAGGTTCACCAAAATGTAAGATAAATAAATAAATAAATAAATAAATAAATAAATAAATAAATAAATAAATATATATATATATATATATATATATATATATATGTGTATGGTGTGTGTGTGTTTGTGATGTGTTTCCTAATCCATGACAAGGAGATCCGATTGATTAATCAAAAGGAGACGATCAATACAAAAAGGAATCAATTTGTTATGGAGAAGGAAGGAAAGGGGGATTTAATTGCTTAATTATAAAGTAGGACAATAGATATGAATTTCTTAAAACCTTAATTGAAATGAAAGATATATCTTGAAATATAGAAAATCTAGAAATACCTATTTTCTGATGTCTGTGTTGAGTTTTGGGAAATTATGCAACTAGATCTCGAATGAAAACACAGAGATGGACAAAACCCATAAATCTTTTCCTTTTCTGAGAAAGGTCACCCTTGACCTCTTTGCGGGGACGCAATCATGACCAAAAATGTCAACCTTGACCTACACTGCTCTGACAGAAATTTTGTTCATGGATTCTAAAAGTTTGCCGAAAAGGGTATTCGAAACTGCTCCTGAATTCGCTGTCCTGTACCTGTACCTACAAGAAAAATGGTTTTTTTTTGTTTGTGGGAGGGGTTTGCCTTAGTCAAACCCTGATTTAGGAATTAACCTTGAAATCAATAATTGAAATAGAGAATGCTAGCAATTAGTATAAGTAGATCAAATAATGAAGCTATGATATTCAATGGATATGCAATTGTATTTTGAATGTAGACAAGTATGTTAATATGAAAGCTTTAGACTCAACATCAATAACCGTAAATGTAAATCTAAACCTCCATGATTGTATGCTTGGAATCCACCTTGAAGGAAGAATGTATGAATCTTGAAGATGCATAAAGGATCTTGAAGGAAGATCACTCCACTATGATGGATAGATCTGGGGTTTGAATGATGAATCTTGAATGCTTGAACCAAATCCCTTCAAAGGCTTGAATGCTTGAATCCTTGATCTTGAATGAATTGAATGCTTGAGAAAATGTAGAAAAATGGATTCTTGAATGTAGATGATAATGTATTTGTCTCCAAGTAAGTGATCAATTCTTGCCTCTTAGAGTGATAGTCCTTCTTGCTTAAAACTTGTCTTTTTGTGCTTAGAAAACTTATAGAAAATGAGAGGAAAACACTTCCTTATATACAAATCTAGGGCACAATCCTCTAGATGGGATGACATAGGAGAATTAAATTCCAATTAGGCCTAAACCCCTAGAAGGGGACCTATATTAAATATAATTTGAGGGTCTTCACTTCAGAACGCGAAATAGCCAACCCAGAAGCGGGAAAATGAACCTTTGAATGTCTCTCGACAACCAACAAGCTTTCTAATTGCAAAGAGGGTCCTAGGTCAAGGTCAAAGTCAACCCTGACCTAGGTCAAGGTTGAGATAAACCTTGACCTAGGGGTTTAGGACCCCTGGAAAATGTGCCAGGTGGGAGAAATAGTGTCCGAAAAGGCCCAATCAAGGTCCTAAACATGCACAAAAGATGGAGAAGGGGCAGAAATGAAAGGACAACATGATGATGACCCAAAACACCCCCTAAGGAGGGCTAAACTTTCTTAACATGGAAGTGCTTCCATTTTAAGATGATAAACAACCCAGTTTCCCTTCACCTTCCTTCAATCTTGATCCACTCTAATGGATTCTTTTAAGGTTTTTCCATCGAGTTCACTCTTTCCTAGTTTTTAGGCCTTGTAGCTATTTTTAGCCCAATTAGGCCTCCTAAAACTAGTAATCTTGGATTTCCTCCAAAATTTTCTTAACAAACCCCCAAACTAGTTGTGGATTCTCTCTAAGGACCTCCTAGGCTTCAATATTTCCTAGGTCTTAGGTATCCATGGTGTCCGTACACAAGACTTCCAACAAACCCCTATTTTTAAGGGTTTCTAGGGCATGTAAACCAATCTGACTTCTTTGGTTTCTATAAGTGCACTAATGGATTCCTTTTAACTCCTCCTTGCAACCACATATCCTTGTCACATGCCCCTACCTCCTCTAGCTTGAGATTGGCACAAACCAATCCATTTAGAAAGTCCTCTTGCCTTTACAAATCTGGAAACCCTTAGCCAAATATCTCTGTACTCGCTTAGGGCTTGCTAGTAAAATTATCTCCCCTACACACAAGGAATCCAAAATCCATATTTATACTAATTTAAAATTTCCTTTCTTGATTCCAAGTGTCCATGAAGATCCAACCACGGGAATACAAGAAAATTCCATATTTACATAACTCTCTCTGGGCTAGACAGCGACACAAACAAAACTAAAGAATTTACAAAATGGTAAAAGAAAGTATCAAATTGCTAAGATACCACCACATAGATTAACTAAATGAAATCCTTTACACTAATCCAACACAAGATACCACCATTCAATCCATTAAAGTGTGGATAAAGTGTCTGTAACACAAAAACTAGTCAAATCCTTGCTTTCTCCAAACTCAATCCGTACAATATGATGCCCAACCCCCAAATTAGGGTTTTTTTGGTCTTAAGTAGTCCACTATCACGTGATTAGACCCTTAGGTTGGGTTTTAGATCCCATTAAATCTCTTTCCAAAATTCTAGGAAATGTTGTCATGACAAAGTTGCAAAGTTGTCATGAGCAACTTTTACAACTTTTGCAATTTTGACATTCTACTATCCTAACTTGCACAACTTGACCTAGAATCACTCCATTGGATCCTAAAACATTAAAAAATACAAAAATTACATTTGATATTCCATTTTGGAGTCTTGGTCAATGTTTGACCCACTTTGACTTTCCTAGATCTTAAGCAAACAAAGAGCTTAGACCCTATTGGACTAAACCACACACAAAAATCTAAAGATTCTTACCTAAGAACACAATCCACACACATTTGGGACTTTATCTCAGTACTTGTTTCCCTTGTGGTTGGCTAGAACCAACCACAAGCCAAAATTTTCAAAGATCTTCAATAGAGCTTAAGGTGCTCCAACACCACTATGTTGAATCAAAACCCACCCAACCTACATACATCCAAAAGAAGATACCCAGGGGAGAAAAGGGATAAAGAAGAGGGGTCAGACAAAGAAGAATATATCCTTGATTTCAAGGGAATATCTAGGCGCCTATCATCCATAAATACCATAAAAAAAGAAGCTGATACTACTGCCACGTCCATGCAACCCAGAGTGTCCACAAGAAATGGTAACAAGTCCACAGGTGCAGGAACAGAAATACATAAAGGATGCATTGGGATAATTTCATCTTTGATACATCCATCTCAAAGCACAATAATGGTACAAATAACCAAGAAGTCTAACTATAAAGGTTCAGAGACAAAAGGATCAGCAACACCAATCAGCCAGGCATACACCAATACTATATAATCAAGTCCACCATCCTACAAAGCACTCCAAATAACTGAAAAGAGATCTCTATAACCAATAATAGATAAAAATGAATTCACAGATCCAAACAAAAAATCCCATAGGTACATGGAGGTAGATAAGAAGACTGAATGTTTTATTAGTAAAAGAATAGCTAGGTACAAATAGTAATGTAGAAAGCCACTATAGAAGACTAGTTAAGTTAACTGTGGGAGATGAATGATATCGATCTCCTACTGTGGAAAAGGATCATCTATGAATTTATTTACAAGACAATCAGCCAACATATTAGCCTCCTTAAAATAATGCTTGAATTTAAATGATTGAAAGGACCTCAAATTATTGAGAATAAGATCTAATTTTTACTTAAGCTTCCAGAATGAGGTTTGTCTAGAGGAAAATATGTTGAAGAACACCATTGAATCTCCTTCAAAAATGATATGAGGGATATTAATGGGGATAGAAATGGATAGACCGAGGAGAAGTGCTTTAATTTTTTCCACATTATTAGAATCAGAGGGTAATTTCTTACAAACTGCTCTCATGATTTTTCCTTGTGAATCTCTAATAACAACCCTAGCTCCAGAAATGCCTAGATTTCCCCTAGAGGCACCATCATAATTTAACTTGAAAAAACCAGGTAGAGGAGCTATCTAAGTGGTAAATCCTCAGTCTGATGTAGATGACTTTGGGGTTTGGCAACCATGGGCTGGTAGAATTTGGAGAAGGGGCCAATTATCATGAATGAAAAAGTCCCATTTTGTGAAAGTTTTTTTGTTATTAATATGTTTAGTATGATAAGATATCGTGACTTTAGAAATTGACTATTCTATTCTATAGCTAATATGTTCACATGGAGAAGTCTTGTTCCTAAACACCCTCTCATTCCTCTCAAGCCAAATTTTCCAGACAAGTATTGAGGGATTGATTTCCCATAGGGAAGCAAATGTAGAGGACTTAAACATTAAAGGCCATGATTTAAATTGATCACATAGTAGGAGAAATTATCATTGTCCACCCAAGTCTCTGTAAGAGCCAATACCAAGAGTCTTTGGAAAAGGAGCAATGGAGGAATAAGTGATTTGATGTTTCCATATATAAAATAATCGCATATGGTGCAAGGAAATACTATCATAATCCAAAGCCTACCAAGCCTAGACCCAGTAAGGAACCTATCCTAAATGGTGAGCCAAGAAAAATCACTTTATTTTGGAAGGCAAGCCAGACCCAATAAAAGTTTAGTAGGCCAGGGATCCTCATGATGGCGTTGGAAGTTGGATTCGTAACCCATCTTAACCGTATAATGACTTGAGGGGAGATGAGCCAAATAAGTTCATCTTGAAGAGGAGAGAACAAAATAATTCTTGAAGAGAGTATTTCTTGTAGCTCTGAAACTAGGTCTAATGCATCTCTAAATTGGGGAAGAATCTTCCAATTTGCAAAGCCCTCATGAATATCTAAATAGTGGCACACTTGATCACCCCAAGTATTCTTAAGGTAGTCATCCAAGGGAGACCAATCCCTTAACTAGGATAGGGGGGTGTCCATTCCATGATTCTTCCAAAAAGAAGCCCTTGGATCCATCATGAATTAACCAGGACAGGGAGGGTAATATGAGATCCCGATAAGAGATCATGAAGTTCCACATAAGAGACCCCTTAGGTAATACTGTTGTTATGAAGATTCTTTCTCTATCATTGGAGTCCATATATTTGGATGTGATTAACTTGGCCTATTTTGTGTTTGGATTATAATAAAATTTCCTAAGTAATTTGGCACCCAAGGCTTTTCTTTGTAAAGATAAGTCCCTAATCCCTGAACCTTTATGAGACTTTGGCATGCAGACTTTATACTAGGCAAGAAGAGGTAATTTTTTCTTCTCAGATACATTGTCTGCCCATAAGAAATCCCTAAGAATATATTGTAATTCCTCTATTGTCTGCTTAGGCATACTAAGTACTGACATCAGGTATATGGGAATGAAATTTAGGATAGATTTAATGATTAGTATTTTTCCTGAAAGGGTTAGCCACTTATGTTTCCATGAAAGGATACATTGTGAAATTGCAAAAATAATTTTATCCCAGAAAAGGTATTTTTCTAAGCCAGGGAAAAATGGGATACCAAGGTATCAGCAAGGGAATTCTCCAACTAAGAAGCCCCAAATTTTTTGAAGATGTTATTGAACTAATGGTGAAACATTTAAGAAGAAAATCTTTGATTTAGCCAGATTGATAAGTTGTCCAGAGGCCATTGAATACTCATCTAAAACTTGTTTGATGACCCGAGCTTCAAATATTGATTCTTCTCTAAATAGGAGGGTGTCGTCTACAAATAAATTGTGTATGGGGGTAATTTCCATCATTTAAATAGACACCCTTCACATTTCCAGTTTGTCTAGCATGAATGATTGACCAGCTAAGTTCCTCCGCCATAAGGATAAATAAGAATGGGGAAAGAGGGTCCCCTTGTCTAATACCACTGGATGATGAAAAGTAACCTTTGGGGGATTCATTATAAATTATTAAAAAAAATGGGGAGGATACACAAGCCAAGATCTATTTAATCCAATTTTTTTTTAATGAAAACCAAGCTTAGTAAGGACCAAGGCAAGAAATTCCCAATCGACCTTGTCATATGCCTTCATCATATCTAGTTTAAGAACCATTGTTGATTTGTTTTGTAGTTGAATAGAATGAAATAATTAATGGGCTAGAATGACCCCTTATGGTGTTTCTCTTCTAGGGAAAAAGCCCCTTATTCTTCTAAGATAATTCTAGGAAGGATTCTGGCTATCCGAACATAAATATCTTTAGTAAAGATTTTATACAACGAGTTGCACAATGAAATAGGGAAAAAATCTACAAATGTTTTAGGATTATCTTTTTTAGGAATCAGTGTAATCTAGGTATGATTCAGCTCTTCAAGCACATTCTTATGTATTATAGCCTCTTCTAAGGCTAGAAGGATTTCCTTTCTTATAAAATCCCAACATTTATGAAAGAATAACATAGTGAAGTCATCTGGCCCAAGGGATTTATCTGGAGCCATGGAGAAGACAACCTCTCTAAGATCATTTAGTATAAAAGGTGACATAAGCATAATGTTGTCAGCTTCTGTGACACACTCAGGGATGAACATTAGAAGATCATTGGAAGGTTGTCTAGGTTGCTTAGTCAAAAGATTGGAGAAGAAAGGGATACCTTTCGTGGCTATGTCATTCCCATATTCTATAATTCCATCAACAGTCTCAATCTGGACAATCCTATTTCTAAGACATCTGAGCTTAGTCAAAGCATGAAATAATTTTGTATTTCTATCACCTTTAGCAAGCCAGGTCTCCTGAGATTTATGTTTCCAATAGATTTCTTCCCTTAAAATTACTTCTTCTAGGTCATCCTTTAGTTCCTTTTCCTTGGCAAAAGATTGACAATCCATACCATGTAGGATCATGTGTTCGTTTATAGCTACTAACTCTGATTCTAACTATGTTTTCTAATGAAAGATATTTTTAAAAAAATGAATATTCCAGTCTTTAATTTTGACCTTGAGGAGATGTAGTTTTTTAACCAATCTAAATATTTGAGTCCCTTCCATATATGAACAATTCTCCCACCAATGTCTTAGTAATGGAATAAAGTTAGTATCTCAAAACCACATTGGTTCAATCTTGAAAGTGCCTTTACAATGAGAAGCAAAATTAGAGGTTTGAAATAAAATCGGATAATGATCAGAACCTAAGATAGGTAGGATTAGTGAATGATAATCAATCTATGATTGGAGCCAGGAATAAGAAATAAGGAACAGATCCAGACATTCTGCAATATTGCAAAAATTAATATGTCAATTATCCAAGTGAATTTTCCAACCTTGGGAGAGACATCTAGTAGGTTATTACTGTGAATAAACTGGTTGAAATCAAGCATGGCCTTACAAGGGGGAAATATTCCCTAGATTTTTTGTTGTAGTTGAGGATATCATTAAAATCCCCTCCTAGAATGATAAATTCCACTTGTAAGGATTGTATAAGAGTATCGAGGAGGTCCCATAACTTATTTTTATCTAAAATAGAGGTGGGACTGTAGATATTGAATAACTAGAAGGGGAGTTTGATAGAGTTAAAGTTCACTAAGGAAAGCATCCAGTATTTCCCAAAGGTTATTTGTTTGACAAAAATCCTATTAGGGTCCCAGAGGACTGCAAGACCCCCCTAAGCACCGTCTGAAGGGGATGTCCAAAAATTTCCTATTTTCCAGGATGTGAACAACTTTTTTGCTGCCTCATCTAACAATTTAGTTTATTAAATCAAAAGAAGGTCAAATTTAGTATTTAACAATTGGCTCTTAATTAGCCTTTATTTTTTAGGGGCATTTAAGCCCCTAACATTCCATGATAAGAGCCTCATGTATGCAGAGGAGAAATCTCAACTCCCCTCGTTTCATGAGCATTTGACGAGTTAAGACCTCCAACATACTCAGGTTGGAGACTTTGCTTGGCCTTAGCAGACCGTTTCATTGGTGGACTGACCAAGACTTTCTTCTTACCTATTTTGTTTGAGGTAAAAGATGATGGAATTGTTGTTTTTAAACCTACTTTGATTTCTTATATAATCCAAGAATCATTTGATGGTCTACCCCTATGTTTGGAGTCTATGGAGTGAGAAAATTTGGAAGATGGGGATTGGAAAATAGGACAAGATGGTGATTGGATATCCCTCTTTTTGATAATATGTCCAATGAGGGTGAGAAAGTAATTAGTACATCATGTAACGATGAATCCAAATATGATGAAAGTATCTCATAAGTATTCTTGGTCTGTGGGATTTCACCATTATAAGTTAAAGCAGATATTGAAGCATCTAAGCAAACAATTATAGAATTCACAATATGGTCAGTAAGAATAATGTCAGCTTCCTTAGTAATGTCCTCTACATGTGAAATAGTATGAACCAAAGGTTTAATCAGAAGTACATTGTCCAATTTATCTAAATTATTGGTGTGTGCAATAGAAATATTTTCTTGAGGGTTCTCTATAACTTTGGAGGCAGCCAAAGAAGTTGACAATAATCATTCTTGGCCAGGTTCTATATGATGGGGAGCAGGGGGTTGAAGTATGCGACAGGTAAGGATGGGGAGTGGTCGCTGCCACATGCAATGGAGGTGAGTGAGGACCAGACTGCTCAAGACTAACAGGGACAACCAAAGCGATGCGTGGGGAAGATTGTGGCGATGATGTCTCAGTAGCATCCTGTGAAGGGGCCTCAATGAGCTTTAATGGAGTTAGATTAGGATTGGTTTGAGGATAGGTAGGGGATGACGAAAGCAATGTGAAGAGGTGAGAAGTGGGAGGACCAAAGAAAGTAGAATTATGAGGAGGAGATGGATGAGACGATGTCACATCAAGGATCCGGGCATGTGAGACACGTGGGGATACTTCCATGATGGAAGGTTGAGGAGGAAAGTGAGGGAAAACAAAAGAGAAAGAAGAGGTTTGAGGGAGAGAAGTGGAAGGTGAAGAAATTCGATGGTCACAATGATGGTCCCTGTGTGTGGTATGTAAAGAGGATGAGGGAGAACTTTGTTGAGCAGATTGATGAGATGCAGGCAATTTCCCAAGGTTTTTAAATAAATCCTCATCAATAGAGATTACAAGTAGATTAGAGGGATCTTTAGACAATGCTTGCTTCCAAGGGCCAAAATATGATTCAAACTTGTAGATGGAAGGGATAACAAAGTCCAGTTGCAGCAGGACACAAATCTTGGTGGTGAGAATGTTATTTTGAATAGCACGATCGGTTCTCACAAACTGCCCTAAAGAATTACCATTTTTTTCATACTACGAAAGTCATTAAACTCATAAGGTAATCTAGGAAGGGTTAACCAGGTTGGTTGAGAATCAAAGAATTTTTGCCCTACTTGATAAAAAGGAACCCAATTTGAAAATAATAACACATTTTCCTTAAGATTCATGAAGGATCTAGATAAAGCATAATCCTTTGCCTCTTCCAACTCAAAGACTAGAATAAAAACATCATCTGATAGAACTTGAAAATATAAGATCTCATGAGATTTCACAATTATTCTTTTATGCAACATAGACAAAGTAATAGAAAAACCCCAAATCTTAACAATAATACCTTTCAAAGACAAATCATTACCCCGCCATGTATCAGGTGAATCTAAAATAGTAACATGAGGAATCTTGACCCATACCTGATTATCATGATGATTAATCACATTACTTATAGCATGAGGATCTAAGTATTTCTATGTCATATCTATTGATGATGATTGAATTTGAATGGTTGCATCCCCCGTGATTGCCGATCCATTGACCCGTGAGGGTTTGAGAGTATCATAACTGCCTTTTTTGGCCCGTGAAGGAATCTAAATATGATTTTTTCCTTTATTAGTCAATGAGGGATTTAAAAAATTGTTAATTTTACCAGAAACCTCCCTCTCTGAATTCATGAATGGGAAACCCCTATCTTTAAGACCTTTTTTTTTTGAAGTCTCAAACCTTGCAGGTAAAAACTAGCTTTGCATGTCAATGTCGGATTTGGCAAGATACTGCCATTTTCCATTCAATAAAACCCACAGAGGAAAAAAATCTGGCCAAACATCCTGAAGGGAAAATCCCCTAAGATAATTAGAGTGAAGCCCTAGATCTCTCCATTGGCCATCATGGAGAACACATTATGGACGCTAGGGCAAGAGTTTAGTCGAAAAGGAGAGCTCTGCATTGTCAAAAGGTAAATCCGCCCAACACTCCTTCCTGCCCCTATTTCCTCCTTCACCGTCATTCCTTTCCATTTCTATATGATGGTTCAAATGATATCCATCCCTAGCACCCGCGCGCCATTTGTGAGAACAAGCTGCATGACGACCAAAAGATCAAATGTTAAAAGCCAGATTCTTACGTAACTCTAGAATTCCTTTTTTTGGGGGGAGGGGGCTTCTTATATATATATATATATATATATATATATATATATATATATATATATATATATCTTATCTGATGTCATCACATTTAATAGTCCTAGTATATCGATAAGAAATAATATGAATGTTAATTTTTTTCTATCATTATTAAAATTTTATTTTCAATCACATATTTGGACTTTCAATCCAACATACCTAAATCTATAAAAATATCGGTTCAAACAATCATACGTTCCTCTCTAAAAGTATACTAGTGAGCAAGGCACCAAGAGATCTTGTTCTGTTATTACATAACAAAACTATCAACTTGAAACAATATGGAGTATCTCTTCAACTACCACTTCTAGAGTAACATATGATCCTCAGTAGATGTATGTTAATGGAAAAGAAACAATCAAGGGATTGCTCTTTTATTACACCATAAAATTATTATTTACTCATTATCAAATAATATTTTAAATCATCTTCTTATATGTTTTAGAAATATTCCATAGAATTATACAAATGAAAAAATACAACAAAAGGTCTTTCTCTCCTCCCTTCTGCAATGACATCATGAAGCCTCAGGGGCTCTATCCATACCCCCAAGATAGATAATTAATATAGACCCATGTAAAATTCATGGAGTCTTTTCATATATCAAAAAATGGCCAATTTTAACCAATATTCAATTTCTACATGACACCTACATGATTTACATTTATATAAATATACAACTCACTCAAAACCTCATGTAATATTCTTGTTCCTATCAAATAAAAGATGAACATTATGATCCTACTTTAATCTTACAATAAATAAGAAAGTTAGAGGGAATAGGGAAAACTTATCTCTCTAATTCTATGCACTCTCTCCCAATATATACATCATTGGCCTCCAACCACACATGATATGACTCCTTCCTTCTCTCAAATTTCTCCTCCATTTTCTAAATGAAAAAAGAGTTCTCCATAATTTGGAGAATTGGGTAACACCCCATCCTTTATCTTTGCAATAATTTATAGAAAGTTTCAACTTGAAATCTTGGATGGGGAAGGTGACACTTTTCACCCTCCCTTCCACTCCTCCATGAGGGTATTTTCTTCAAATAAGAGGGGACAAGAGAAAGTATGAAACCCCATTCCCAACGTCTTCTCTCATAAATGAGGTATGGAGGTGGGGTTAGTACCCTTACCCCATCTAACCCCACCATTCCTCCAAACTCATCACTCATATTAATGAGGACTTATGCAGTGTTAAATCAAGTCTTGATTCTTTTATTATGAATCCAATTGGCCCCCACCTCAAGGGTATAGACCCCAGGGGTCTATTTTATAAGTCAAACAAGAAAGTTGACTTAAAAACTCTTATTAAAGGTCCACAATAATAAATATCATAAAATCACCTATATCAAAAATAAAACCTTATTTCCTTAAAAAGAATGGTTATACTTGTAACTTGTCATAGATGAAATTGATTTAAAATAGATATTTGTCCTGTAGACCTTGTTACTTTCCTGCACATAGACAAGACATTCACAAGAATAAACATAGCACAATAATAATTTATATTATATTATATTAATTTTTCATAAAGTTTATTAAAGAATACCAAGAGTGTTACCATAAAATAATCTCATTTATTATCCCCCAATCTATCTAATCATCTATTGGACAAAATATGTAACAATTTGAGATTGTATTAACTATATGTGAGTGAGGGTCTTTCACAATCCTAGATTCAAATCATATCAATATTCTATATGTGTATATACAATAATTAATTGATAAATAAAACATATGGGAAAATTAGATATTAAATCTATCATAACCAAAGAAGATGCATACATGTAAATATAAGAGGTCAACATATGAAATAATCTCAACAACACTATATTTGAATTTTGTTTGAATTACTACCATGCATATTTAACAATTAGGGTTGCATTAGTACTTAATGATGTGAGGTCTAACATTCCCCTCCCCTTGAATTAGACCTCCTCCTGGAAGTCACCCAAATTTAGGGACATGATTTTCATCTTGAGGTCTTAGTTAAATCATTGAACATTTTAAAATTTATTCCTATTGATGAGGAACTCAAATTAATGTTGCATGTAGGAACATATTCTCATTTGCCTAAATCTTAGGAAATATAGAACTTGATCCATAATGCATGTTAACGATATACTTTCCTTGATTTATGCACTTCAAGAATCTAGCAATAAAACCTCATACCATGAACAAATGTATTTCTAATATTTCAGAATGTATCTTATGGTTGCATTTTTGAATTAATTCTTCAGATTGCAATATAATCCAAAATATTAATGTCTAAAATAGAGCCACATGAGAGCGTACTAATGCATGGTTCATTTTGTGCAAAACATACTTAATTTTACCCCAAACATCACTTATGATGTTGTTAACACAAAAATTATAATTTCATTATGTATTAATTCATTATCAAGCTATAAAATATGTGTCCCTTTTGTTATGTCATAGTTTGTAGTAATTCCACATTATACCCATTGATAAATTTCATATATTTTTACAATAATATAATAAAAGATCATGAAAGGGTTTTACAATACACTAACATGACACAAGATTCACACAAGAGCTTATGAAGGTGGTTATCCATAATACTAATGGCATAGGAAAGGATGGTTTTATGGGGACCTTCTCTAAGAATCCCCCTATACCTTTCCTAGTACCTTCCCTTTGTTTATGTAAGGGGGTTAGCCTCCAAAGGTAGGTAAAAAATAATCATACACATGATCTAGGGGGAATGGATTATGATTGTCCCATACTAGTCCCATTTACACCCCCATCCTTACAATGAAAATATATTCCCCAATGCATCTTCTCCCCCATACAACCTGTTAGGAACCCCTTCTAGGTATGACAGTTTACAGTAGTCACATCAAAAACATATTTTGCCAACATTTTTCAACGATAAAGGGCCTCAATAAATAATCATAAAACCAAAGATAAAAATGATCAATTCATTAAATTAAAATTCAAGAGTGGCCACATTATTAAATCCTTAGTTTAAAACAAGTAAAGACATGTCCTTGACCCAAATAGGACAATCAATTTATTTTTTTGGCTAAGTATCCCAATAATAATTTTTTTGTATTGTTGGTAATATGAAGAAAAATAATAAAAATTCTCAAGAAAAGAAACTAGATCAACAATCCGCATTTGATCAACAATTGCACATTACGAGCACTATGTGGCCTTATTAAGGCCACTAAGAGGGAGGAGGAGAATGGTGGTTCTCCAACCACATAAATATATAATGGTGGATCTTAATCCATAATATCATAATGGTGGCTCTCTAACTACATAATAATATAATAGCATGCCATATGAAGGTGGTCTCTACCACATAAAATATAACCAATATTGGTCTCGCACAACCTGAGACATGATTGATAATAAATCTGTACTGCCATGTATCTGAAAAGCCAATATATCTATCATAATATCCATGTATCACTTCCATAATAGGATACATCCTCAACCCATGGGTAAAGACATTAGGGAGTAGATTTTCATTATTAACCAATAAGCATGGTTCTACATGTGGGGGATTCTATAGGGACTAACGTCCTTCAAAGTATTTCAGTCAATGGAGGTCCTCTATCTCTCAAAATTGTGTGTGTCTCATATAACATAAATAAATTTTCTGTGGAGCTACTACCATAATAACATTTGTCCATAAGACTCCAATGGGTGTCCTATATCACTCAACCCTTAATTACATAGTTTTAATCTCATATAGCATACACTATGGAGCTACTACCAACACAACATCATGGTGTGCATCTTGTACAACAAAAAAGACTTGTTGTGGAGCACTACCAACACAACACTATACAATATTAACATAAAATGTACATTAACCACCACATTCATACATAATATTATTATGAAGGGTGTTCCACGATGGATCACATATGACGTCTATCTCACCCTTAACCAAGTTAGGTGGAAAAAGGTCACCAACTTGAGACACATCACATTTACTAGCTTATTTCACATGTCACTACAAATATGTTTTCACAATGTCCATAATCATTTATACACACAATACCTCTACAAGTATCACATGATGAACTATAACTGATTGAATGTTTGAAAATGACAAAGTTGATGATCACCAAGATGCATAAGTAAATGCAAGACATTAAATCAGTTAATGTATTGTATTGTCATTGATGTCAACTTGATATGGTATGATTTATCATACACATATTTTCACAACACTTAAAGATCTGAAAATACAAAGTTTTTGTCGTCGGTAATCATGTACACCGAGTGACAGTAAACCCTAAGGGACAGTGAACCCCAAGCACAGAAGTTCACAGTGTTACCTGATGGATAGTGTTACCCAAGAAAGTGATACCTAAGAAAGCATTACCAAGCTAACTGCAGTTGTCACCGAATAGAACTGAAGTTGATGCCCGAGCTATCTACAGTAGTCACCAAGCACAACTGAAGTGTTGACCGACAGGAACTGAAGTTATGAAAATGACAAAACAACTTAACTGGTAGGAGCTAATTATAGAGTTAACTGTTTGATTACTTTATTTTCATCGATCAATTAAAAGCTAAAGATAAGAAGGATATTTAAAGCATGTTTTATTCTAGAAAACAAGGAGATTTTTACAGATTAAAACTAAAGCAAGCATGGAGAGCTTTACATATAAAGAAGTGATCAACGAAGAAAACAAGAAGGACAAGAAATGCTGAAATCATGTCTATATAAAGAGACAAGTAATTCATTGTCAAAAGTGGAATTCTAAAGAGAATTCTGGTGAAGATAGAAGTCTTCATACAAATATGATAATACAAGTTGAAGAATAGAGCTAAGATTTTTGCAGACACTGAGCAACAGAGAAGCAACAACATTCACCGAGAAGAAAGAAGTGGAGCAAAGGAACATAAGAGAAACATTGATTAGAAGAGGTATTATGAGCTTACAATAGATCTATACATCTACAAGATTAAGTTGTATTTATGAACATATCATATATTGTTTCAGTTTAACCATTGATTTAGAAAATCTCAGGTAACAAAATAGGATTTAACCATCCTTTATATTTTGAGATACACCCCAAGGAGTATCAAAAGGTTTTCATGTTGACAACATAGTGAATGCTAGGTCAAGTGATAAACTATTAGTGATAAATCCTCTAACAAGGTCATTCTTAATAGTGTTTTTGTAACCTTTAACAGGGTTGGCTCTTCACCGAGCTCACTTCAAAAGAGTGAAATTTTTGGGTTACCAGTCCCAAGTGGTTTTCCCCCTAACAGGGTTTCCACGTTAAAAAACCATGTGTCAAATGTGTATATGGTTCATTGCTTTGATGTTTTGCTTTACACATTACTAAAACAAGATTGTTCGGTAAACACTAAGTTGTTTACTGTATTTCGGTAAAGGTTAAGAAAAGATATACTGCTATTCGGTAAGGCTTAAGGAAAGAATAAAAAGTATAAACATCGAGCAGTATATACATGTTAGATTCACACAAGGCATACACCTTGTAGGACTGAAGATAACTAGAGGCTTTATATTTGTGTTATAAAGTTTTGGGTTGATTTATTGGATTAATTTTTGAGGCCACTGATTCACCCCCCCCTCTCAGTTATTCTAATACACATTACATTACCAAATAAGGTGTTTACAAGTTTTCACAAGGTTAAAACACATACAAGTATGAGAGTAAGTTTTTTATATGGATTTCTCTTTCTTGAACAATATTTATTTCATTACTCATGAGTGTTCATGTTTTCCTTTTTTTTTTATATGAAATTGTTTTTTTTTTGGTATTATACCACTAGAATTTACACATTGATGTATCTCACTCATAGTTTTGTATTTTATTCTCTAGATCAATACATACATGATCAACATTGAGTTCTTCAATAATCCAAGTTTGGTATGTTTATATTTACACAAAATATATGCCTAAGTTCACTCTACATTTTTCACATCATGGCATAATAAGTTCTCCATTTCTAACTTAGGAAAATTTAATTAAAGTATACATAATTAAATAAAGATTTTACAACTCAATGACATTTTTAAACACATGATTTTGTATCTTCATATCCTAGGAATGAATCCTTACACACAATATAATCAAACTCTATCTTCACAAAATATAAGAGCTATACCAAAGTACAATATCCTTAGAAAGTTGACCCATTATCAATGTTCATTTTATATCTCATGAACAAAGTTCTACTAAACAAAACTAACAATACAATAACATATCACTTTAAATAAGAGTATTAATACTACATGGAATCAATTTTTAATTCTAAATATCTCACCATAGATCCTTCCTATCCTCATACTTAGATCTTAATGAGAAAATTAAGGTCTTGAGGGAAGCACTAACAATGAATAAGGCCAATTGTTCATATTCCTTAGTTAATCTTTTTATACACCTACACCAATAACAAAGTACTACCCAAATGGTTGCTAATAAAAATTTAATTTCCAATTTACTAATTCAACGATGCATCTACTCAAGTACTTTCTATAATTTTGTTTACAACATGAAATTGCTTGCACATGATATTAGTTAATTTCATCATTATGTTAAATCTATTTCCTCCTTAGGAATTTTTCTATAACTTGATTCTTTATTACCATGTTCTACAAATTTTATTTATAATTTAGCTAATAATTTTTTTATAATTTGGTAGGACTTTCGTGATCTCATAATCCTAGGTGTTCAGAATTTGCTCAACAATTGTCACAACCTTCGAGTTTAGTACTATATCAAGGTGTGCCAAAGTTTACTCAAAAAACTAAAATTGGATTCATATGCAAGGAAGAGGTTCATTCGATAATTGGAATTATTATCTATGCACCTCCACTACAAAGCATTAAGTAAAACAATATATATTGAAGGAAATGTTTTATTGGCATGACTTCATTTTAAAATCATTTTGGAAAAATTGATTTCTTATAATATTTGAAGCTATAAGTGCATTATTATATTTAAGACCATAGTTATTTGTTTTCGCATCCTTAGAATTAGGACAAGATCTTATAATTTACAAGGTTGCATTCTCATGCTTTATAGAAATTGTCTTTACACTAAATCAACTTGAAATACTCCAAAAAATGGAATTTATGAGGGTTCTAGGTTGCACACAAGTAAACCTTATCATTGAAATCAAAGAAGGATCCACCCTATCTATCTAAGGCTTAAAATATGTCAAAACCCATTTTATGAGTCACATGATTGTGTCCTATTTAGGCTTTATGGTTAGGTAAGATGTTATCACAATATTATTATTTTATTTAATTACTTGATTCCAATATAGTCAAAGCTAAGATTCCTCTAATTTCTCAAATACTTCCATACATTGTCATGTTAGTATATAATTAAGTTATTGAATTTTTTTTAATAATTCATTTAATAATCACATGTGTTCTTAATAAAATTATTCACATTAATGTTGCTAAGTATAACTCACTTTTACATATTATTACAAGGTTTTAATATTATAAGAAGACTTGGAGAGAACTGTTACATGTCCTAGTTGAGCTAATGTTTTCTATAGCCCACTACCCTATTTTCTTATTTTTGAAATGATTAAGATAAGATTCCCCCATTTCCATCAACCAAATAATTATTATCTAACATAGATTATTTACCTTTAATTTACAATTCTTAATTTAGAGTTTACTTTTAGAAGTTACATATTTTAGGAAAGAGTTCATGGGTACTTTTTATCCAAATTTGATATAACGAGGATCTATCCTTCATTTAAAAAAACTTGTCATATTTAACCCACTTCCACAAAATGGCTTGTATGTTTGCAACACATAACTTGGACCCAAATGATGCCCTAGAGTTACAACCAAAGGCTTTGATACCAAATATCATGTCCAAAATTTCAAGGCAATTTTTCTTGCAAAACCACACATTTTTTTAACATCTAAGATATTTAATGTTATCATGTCGATACTGGAACATCATTTTGGTGACCAAAAAATACATAGATATCAATAATTCTACTATTTTTTTATATTAATATTATTACTATATCTATTAGAAAATGCTTGTGCCACGCCCAACCATGACTTACTGATATAAAAATATTAGTTTGAAATGCACTTAATCCATAGTTCTATCACCTAGTATTAGTATAGACTAACTTATAATTATTTAAAATCTTATTACATAATGAACGAAAACCATTGTAACATTGAATCAAAGAAGAAATAAACACTTAAAATAATAATAATATCTTTTTTTAAAATAAAAATTTAACTTACTATAAAATAAATGTGATTTTTCTTTTTAGGTTAACTCACATTTTACGAAACGAGTTGAGCTTGTAAACTATGACGAATGGAGGAAAATGCAAAAAGTCTAGAAGATTCTGAAAGGTGGGATGGAGGTGATTCTGGAAAGGCTTCATGGCAGAAACCATTTTGTTACCATGATTTTATCTAAAACTTAGAAAGATGGCAAGGTTATGGCGGGAAATTATTATATGGAGGTCACTGAGGAGATTATAGCGGAGGCTACTAGAATGGGCATGGAGGGAATCAAGTTCTACAGAGATAGAGCGATATCTGATAAGGCTTGGGAGAATTTCCTGGAGTCTAAAGAAGAAAAGGCCAGACTGGCTAAGGTAGACACTTCCTACCACAATCCAAAGCGTATATCTTTGCCTTGGAGGTATGTTCTTTATGTGATCATCAGTTATATAATGCTCGACGGTAGGTTTACCTAAGCTTATGGTCATCATTTTATGCTATTGAATTATTTCAGACACAAGGTGAAAGTTAGTTTGCCCTATTATTTGCTAAGTTCGTTAGATTTCACTATTAATAGTTTGCAGAAAGATCCGAAGGGTGATCATGCCTCTCACTAGGGTCTAATGTTGTTAATCTATGAGGTTTTGAAAACAAAAAAGTGGAAAGACCTCTGTTGAAGAAGAACTAGAGGGATGAGGAAGAAACAAAGGGTGATGAGGATGATAGTATGTATGAGGAGGAAATATAAGATACTGAAGAAGAATAAAAGGGATATAAAACCCCTAAAAACACCACCAAAAAGGGCTCCTCATCTAAGAAAAGCTAGAAGAAGCCCTTTTCTGAGGGCTCTGATACAGACAAGGAAATTGATGATGATAATCCAGAGGGGAGAAAAATGAGAAAGAAAAAAGGCAAAAAGTCTACTAAGAAGAAGACTTTGGTGGAAGAAACAGAAACCAAGAAGGATTCTAAGGATGAAGAGAAGGAGGAAAAAAAAGATACCAAGAAAAGAAAATGAGGAGAAGGTATGGAGAGAACTAAGATCAATCAGAAAGGTAAAAAACCTAGCAAGAGGAGAATTATTCTTTCCTCGGATGAGGAAGATGTGATGGAGAAAAAGTTGAATACCGAGATGAACCTCAAGGATGATGATAGAGGAGAGAACATGGAGGAAAAAAAAGATGACAAGGAAGAGGACCAAAATAGAACTGGGAATACTGAGACCAATGAGCAAAAGGAGGAAGAAAACGTGAAGGAAAAACTTGACAAAAGAACTGAAAAAGAGGAAACAAGGTACGAGGGAACAAACTTCCATGAAAATGTCGAAATAGGTAATTATCAAATGCCTGATGATATTAAGAAGAGAAAGGATTGCATTGTGGACTTCACTGGTATGGTGAGTAATATGATTGAAGACAATGCTAATATGAAAAATCAAATTGATGTTGTGAGGGCTGAGATTAATCTCATAAAAAACATTGGTATTGGTGAGAAACTTGTTGCTGTATGCTTGGATGAAATGAAAGAGGTGGTTGGCAATTTGGAAGCTGAGGTGGAATTTGTGAACAAAATTGGTAAAATGGAGAAACAGTTGAAGGACATCACTGAAAGGGCAAAGGAAGAAGAAAGTGCAAGGAAAATCAACAACCTGAACATCAAGGTGGAAAAACTTAAGGAAACGGTCAGAAAAATAGGGGAGTGATGCATGGTGAGCCTTAAAGCCTATACTAGGCATGCACAGATCCTGATGGATAAGTTAGATTAGGACAGAGGGGAAAAGGACTGCAGAGAGGTGAAGGAGATCACAGGACTGGGAACTCGCACAAGGGAAAGCACTAAGAAGATGAGCCCAAAGGTGGACAAAGAAACTAAAGACCTTAAGAATTTGGTAAATCAGATGTAGATTATGGTCATTCAGGCCTAGGAACTGGTGGAGGGCATGTAGCAGTCTTTTTCTAGTTTTGTCCTTTTTTGTTGTCCCTATATTTATTGTTTATCTGTGGGACTTTTTTGGTTAGGATGTTATCTTTCTAGTTGTTTTTCTTTCCTTGTTTGGTGCTATGACACATTTGTTGTTGAACTCTATTGAATATCTGTAAAAAACTTTTGTAAAGGTTTCGGGTCCTTGTAAAACCCATTTTTACTTAATCAGAACTCACATTTTATGACATGGATATTATTAATCTACTAAATTAAAGACTTAAATTGAATTTTTGTTACCCTTCCCAAATAAGCTCCAATTTCCAATGAAATTTCAATTGATTAAAGAATTTTTATTATTTCACATTGTTTCCAAAATAATATTAACATAGATATCTTGTAATTGTTGTTAACATTTATATACAACTACTAATTTATTATCCAAAACTTGATTTTATTTACCTCAACTTTATCCTATGTCTCTTTTATTTATTGAGTGATTATTAAATCTCAATATATATGTGAACAAAATTCTCAAACGAAAAAGATGTATTATAACCAATTTGAAGGGAAATTAATAATTTATTTGCCTAAACGTTTTTAATCTAATTATAGGTATGAGCATAAAATAAGAAAGGAGATTGGAATTTAAAGAGTTTAATTTATATATTTGGGGACTCTTATGTAACTCCAGAATTCATTTTTTTTGGGCTTCTTTTCTGATGCAGGAGAATCTTGGGTCCTTGGTAATCTTGCATCATCCAAAAAAAATTGGTGTTCTGGTGGACTCTTGTTACCGGTTTTTGTGTTTGTTTTTGTTATGGGTCACCGATTGGGTGATTATTGGCTCAGTAAAGTCCTGCGGATCTTTAGAAGGTGTGGTCATGATATGGTGTTCATGCAGTCATTAGGAAGCTTTTCCTATGGTAGAAACTCATTTGGAGTTATTGTGCTCGAGTTATATTGGATTCTATGATTGGATGTATGAAGGAGTTTCTGGTTCCAGACAGTTTTTTGAGATTTGGTAAGCGGTTGATCTATAGAGGTGTTGGGAAGGAGCGGTGAAAAGGGTTTGTTCCTTATTATTAATAGGTTCTATGTCTATGCTAGCACTTCTTTTGGTGGAGTAGTTTGTTAGATACTATTGTTTTATCTATCAGTTGTCATTGTTCTTCATGACACTGGTTCAATGGAGTTAACTGATTGATTGATCAAGGTTAAGATCATTGTTCTGGTCATTGGTGATGATTGGCATGATTTCCTATGTGGGTATTTGTGTGGCCAACTTTATTTGTTGGATAGGTCCTTGAGAAATAATTAAATGTTGTATTTAATTTGGGTTAAGGCCGACTGGGTCTAACACATTTATTGGGATATATAAAGTTGGTTGAGACTGACCTATTGGTGGATTTTATATAAATTTAGGGCTTGTGCTCATTTGGAGAGAGGAGGGGCAGGAGGAAGAAGTTTGGGAGAAGGGTTGAATAACACATAAGCTACTAGAGGATAGCTCTAAGACTTAGGAAGATATGGAATAGGTCTGAGTTGGGTTTTGTTGTTATGTTTTCTTTGTACTTTGCCTAAAATGGGAAGGCCTTACAACACGCCATGTATAAAGAAATTATGAGTAATAAAACATATTGTTTGGATGCAAATCATGTTGCTATTGTTTGTATCTTGTTGATTTCTGCTGTGTTGATAACTGTTGTAGGGATTTGACATCTCCTTTGGGGATTATCGGTCCTTGAATGCATCATTTTTTAGTTCTAACACACACACACACACACACACACACACACACACACAGAGAGAGAGAGAGAGAGAGAGAGAGAGAGAGAGAGAGATGATTGATTAAAAATTTAATAATATATATATACATGTTTGTTAATAATCATTTGTTATAATAAATAAAAAATGAATGTGATAAGTATAGAAAGTAATTGATAAGACTGTGGGTTTGGTGAGACAACTAAATTGACCAATAACTAAATTTAAATTTATTCATCTAAGAATATGATAAATAATTTCTACAAAGGCATTGACTGATTTAGAACAAAGTAGATAAAAGAAAATATTTTTAAGTGAATAATATTATTCCAAATTAAGCCCCTAAATTAAAGGGATGATTCTTTGCAAGTATTAATTTTTAATAATATAACATAAATTCTGATCAATGTTACAAGAAATAATGATATAAGCACTAAAGGAATGACTTGGATTTGACATTCTCTCTTTTCTTCTATTTTTTTAGATGCTTTTTTTCCTATCAATCTTCTAATGACACTAGTGTAGTGGCAATGGGAATGACAGTGAGCTACAAGTGTATTGGAGTATCTTATAAAAGCTATTTTTAACCATACCTTACATTCATGCACCTAATCTCAAGAATTTATAAATATTGTGGACAACCAATCATGGACCAATCTGTACTTATATTTTAAAAAAATAAGGCAAAGATGAGGCTCAATATCTGAAATCTTGAGGGACAAACATCAATGTGCTATAGCTGTTGTAAATTAATACTCAACCATGCCACCCTATGGTTATTGACCTTTAGCACGGGACTATCTATATTATTTTACTAGCAATCGCACCTGAGTGTGCAATGGTTACGCCTTTTTTCTATGTTATTTTCTGTAAAGGAGAAAAATGATGTTTATGGAATAAGAGTGTTTTGATACTCAAATCACTTATCACCTTTACATTTAATGTTTAGAGTGGAGGGAAAGATAATATATTCCCCCTTTATTCTTAAATGCACAAAAGAAGGATCCAAATTGATCAACCCAAAAAGGATCAATTGCATAAGTGAATCAATCTATTGGAAATAAGAATAAAGAAGGAGATCCTAGGTTTCCCTCTTGAAATGTGGGGTGTGTGAATGTAAATGTGTGATAGATTTAGAATGATTAAGGATTTGAATTGAAATGAATGATAGAAAAGTACTAACCTTGAAATGTTGCAGATCAAAGAATGCTTTTTTTTGAAGTATCTGCTCAGTTTTTGGAAAATCTAAAGTATGATCCGGAAAGGAAACGCAAAGATGAACAAAACCCATAAATCATTTTCTATTCTAATATTGTCTTATGAAAAAGGTTGACCTTGACCCACAAATGTCAACCCTGACCCAATAATGTCGACCCTGACCTACACAGATCCGAAAGTGACTCTGTTCACGGATCCTGAAAGTTTTTGGAAAAGGGTATCTAGCTTTGGTCTCAAATCTGCTGTTCTAAACCTGTACCTTGAAGAGATGATGAAAGAGTCTTGAGGATGCACAAAGGATCTTGAAGGAAGATCACACCATCATGATGGCTAGATCTAAGGCTTGAACAATAAATCTTGAATGCTTGAACCAAATCCCTTCAAAGGCTTGAAAGCTTGAATCCTTGATCTTGAATGGAGGAATTGAATGCTTGAGAGGAAGGCTTGAACACCTTGAGAGCTTGAAAACATGTAGAACAATGGATGCTTGAACAAAATCTTAGTTAGAGCTTTTTTGCACTTGGAAAACTTAGAGAAAATGAGAGGAGAAGGCTTCCTTTTATATGAAATTAGGGCACAATCTTCTAAGGAGGCTGACATAGGAGAATTAAATTCCAATTAGACCCATGCCCCTAGAAGAGGACCTATATTAAATATAATTTAAGATTTACTTCTTCGAAACCCCAAAACAGCCAACTCAAAAGCGGGAAATGAATTTTGGATTGCTCCCGACAACCGACAAATTTCCAAATTTGAAAGGGGGACCCAGGTCAAAGTCAAGGTCGACCCTGACCTAGGTCAGGGTTGAGGTCAACCTTGACCTAGGTCAAGGTCAAGGTCGACCTTGACCCAGGGGGTTAGAACCCCTGGAAAAAGTGCTAGGTGGGATAGAAGGTGCCCGGAGAGGCCCAATCAGGGTCCTAAACAGGCACAGAAGCAGGAGATGATGTTTAAAGGAGGGGACAATATGATGGAAGCCAAAAATATCCCCTAAGGAGGGATAAACGCTCTTAATATGGAAGTGCTTCCATTTTAAGATGATACATTAAGCCCCCACTTTAGCGGGAGTACAGAAATCAAATGTGCTCACGGTAAAGTTAGAGTAAGAGGATCCTAGTGGATTGCAACGAGATAGAATATCAATAATTCAGGGATATGAGCCCCCAAACCAAGGATTCTAACTCAACATACATACATAAAGATATGGGAATAAAGAGCAATCAATCATAGAAGAACATATATGCCTACATAAGTAAGACAAGAACAACACCATAGATATCATAGCTTCATGATCTAATCCTACTAGCATGAAAGTGAAAGAGAGAAAATAGATAGTGATTACCTCTCCTAGTAAGATGCCCACCTTACTATGAATCATCATGTAGGGAGAGCCCAACAGGTTCACCCATAAACTGTGCTTGTAATTGTAATGCGTCTTCTGATGGCTTTTGAAAATATCCATAGATCCACATTCTTGTATCACTATGGAATATAAAATGCATGTCCATTCAGGATTTAGCAACTTATGTGCATTACCTTTCAAGGATTTAGCATATTTTAAAATAGAAGGGTGCGTATCTCTTCAGGATTTAGCAACTTGTGTGCGTTACCTTCCAAGGATTTAGCAAAATAAAAGTAAAAATGCGTCTCTTTAGGATTTAGCAACTTGTGTGCATTACCTTCCAAGGATTTAGCATATTGCAAAGTGTAAATAAATGTAAACTACAGTACAAGGGAGACCCTATATATTCCCCCCTCCTTATCATGACTACCCGCTAGGCAGGTTAAGGAAGAGAAAGGAGGATACCTACTTCACAAGGTAAGGAGATATCCATCTTAACAACAATGTATACCATATTCTTAGCGAAGAGCCTTGACCCTTACATCCAAGAACATAGATAATTGTGAAATGGATATGTCACTTATGGAAAAAGGATCCTCAAAATGGAAGAGATCTTATCATCAAGAACCCCACCATAGAGGAGTGCTTAGGATAAAATGTCATCTTTGAAAGAAAGAGGAACCAAAGATTCATCACCAAGCCCCCTGTAATCAAGAGGAAGTGGAATATTTGGATGAAGGAATCAAACTCTAACCCAAAGAAAGAGCAAGAGTTTATCAAAAGCATAGTTTACAAAATAAAGTAGAGGTGATGACCTAGGACAATCACCTCTCATATAAGAGGGTATCCATAGTCAAAACACAAATCTTTATAAGAAATAATGTTGTAAGATAAACACATGCCACTAAGCTAAGGAAAGTAGCTCCTTAGATAGAGGAAGAAAGAACATACCTTGCCCCCTAGGTGTGAAGGCAAGGGATATATCAAATTTTATCGAGAGATATCAAAGAGATATTATGCAAGAAGTGAGAAAGTAACCCTTGTGAGGGATAGCACACTATTTAGTTTCCAAGGTGAGAGATTTATCAACCATGGAAACCCAATGTCAAACAATGAAATAGGTTATAATCAAGGATATAGATCCTTAATGCAAACCAAGATTTTCATGTATGATTGGATATTACATAATAGATAAATACTGCTTAACCAAGGGAAAGTGAATCCCAGAAAGATAGAAAAGAAGGAGATGACATCCTTGCCCCCCAAGTGTAGGGACAAGGATAAAAGGGGACCTATTATATCGCTCGCAATACTATGCAAGACAACGAGCCCCCAAAGATTAGGCTAACATTGTTTACATAATATGGAGTTCCATAA
>MU224390.1:1294354-1334992 GCA_018584345.1 Thuja plicata
GAGTGTGTTTTTTTGTTACCTCTGCCATCAGACCAAAGAAAGTTCCTAATAGTTTTTTGGATTTCCAATATTTGATAGTTACTAAACATCCAAGCAGAAGAATAATATATGTTGTAAGAAGAAAGAACCTTCTGGCAAACTTGGAATCTACCAGCTAAGGAAAGGGAGCGGTTGTGCCACTTATCCAGTTTTTTGGTAATTTTTTCTTTAACCCAAGTCCACATGTCCTTCAACGAAGGATCAAGAGAGAAGGGAATGCCCAAATATTTAACAATCTTATGGCCCCCCCCCACTGAAACTCAATGTTCTTGAACCAGTCAGGTGGTTGATCACTCCAACCCAAGCACATGGATTTAGCTTGGGAAATTCTAGCTCCAGACAACTTACAGAACAGGTTAAGCTTAACCTGGACAGCCTCAAAGTTGTCAGCAGAGTTTTCAAAGAAGATAGCTGTGTCATCAGCAAATTGGAAATTAATAAGATCATCATTATTGGGAAGTTTAATGCCTTTCACAACAGGGGATAAGCAGTTGTCTCTAAGCAAGTAGTATAATGCATCAGAGGCAATAACAAAAAGAGCAGGTGCAAGAGGGCAACCTTGTACACATTTTTGGCTTTGATTTTACACAACAAGGTACCATCCGGCCATTTGCTATTTATATATCTATGTGAGTCTATGAGACATATTGAAGGTATATTAGAGCAAGCTCTAATTATCATGTTATACGTTTTTTTATGAGCTGCAGGAAGTTTGTATTTGCTTCTTAAAAATATCAATTCTCATTTGCTGACGTAAGGTGTCAAATAATTTTTGACCTATGTGGCTTGCCCATCCATAGTCTATCTTACATACTCATTTTATTTTATTACGTTATATATATTTTCTAATAATAGACATAGTCAATACTACCATGATACTACCTTATTTAATGCCTGGAAAATAAGATCTTCATTATTTATTTTAGATCATGTTAAATAAATATCGAACTGACCTAGAGGTTAAATTGGTAGCGTATAAAATACGATTTTGACTGGAAGGATAAGAAAAATCCTACTTACAATCAAACGCTCGTTTCTTTTGTTTCTTTAATGGCAATGGATTCATCCAATCGACTACTTCTTACGATGTAACACGAGACTTCAATTGATTTATTAAAAAAAGTAGAGCAAGGCATAACTCATTGTGCTGGCAATCATCTAAAATTTAGTTGAGAAAAGATAATGCTTCAATATGTGTGGTCTCCCTTATTGTCACCAAGCAGATAGAAGGAACACACCAGAGAATAATCAGCTGGCAGAAGCTAATTATCACCTCTGCCACCACTGAGAAGGGATCACAATGTATAGCTAACGATTACCTCTCCACAATGGCACGAATCTTCTCTGTAGCAGATTGAACCTCCATTTGCATCTATGCTGAAATTTAACCAAACTATTTTCATGTGTGACAACTTGGTTGGCTGAGGCATTCTATAAATATGGTTTGATTTAATATTTATTATTATTATTATTTGGCAATTATTCCAGCCAATGTATAGTTTTGTTAGTTCTTTGCGCTGGCTCATAAAATATCAAAAATAATATATAAGTTTGCATATTTTATTTTTATGGTGCATCCTTTTCTCTTGCAGATTAACTTGTACATTTTGTAGATCCTTTTGGAAGCATTGAGTCCACTACTTGCACCGAATGTTAGATGTGTTCAAGTCACAGATCAAAGTATTCTTCTTTTCTAAATAAGAAATGCTGTGCTTTAGCAAAAAATATTTGAAATGATAAAACCATATTTTCTTATGATATTTCAGAGATTTAGTTAAAATATTTTAGCTAGTAGAGAGTGTAGATTATGCTAAATAGCTATACAACTTTTATATATATATATATATAAAATAAATCTTATATGATGTCATCACATCTAACCGTCCTAGTATATCCATAAGAAATAATATAAATGTTGATTTTTTTTCTATCATTATTAAACTTTTATTTTCAATCACATCTTTGGAGTTTCAATACAACATAACAAAATCTATAAAAATATCGGTTCAAACAATCATACAGTCCTCTCTAAAAGTATACCAAGTGAACAAGGCACCAAGAGATCTTGTTTTGTTATTACTTAACGAAACCATCAACTTGAAACAATATGGAGTATATCTTCAACTACTGTTTTTAGAGTAACATATGATCCTCAGTAGATGTATGTTAATGGAAAAGAACTAATCAAGGGCTTGCTCTTTTATTACACCATAAAATTCGTATTTACTTATTATCAAATAATATTTTAAACCATCTTCTTAAATGTTTTAGAAATAGTCCATAAAAGTATGAAAATGGAAAAATACAACATAATGTCTTTCTCTTCTACCTTCCACAATGACATCATGAAGCCTTAGGGGCTCTAGCCATACCCCCGAGAAAGATAATTAATATAGACCCATGTAAAATTCATGGAGTCTTTTCATGTATCACAAAATGGCAAATTTTAACCAATATTAAATTCCTACATGACCTCTACATTATTCACATAACTACAAATATACAACTCACTCAAAACCTCATGTAATATTCTTGTTCCTATCAAATAAAAGATGAACATTGCAATCCTAATTTAATCTTATAATAAACAAGAAATTTAGAGGGAGTAGGGAAAACTTATCTCTCTAATTCTATGCACTCTCTCCCAATATATGCATCATTTTCCTCCACCCCCACATGAAATGACTCCTTCCTTCTTTCAAATTTCTCCTCCATTCTCTAAATGAAAGAACAGTTCTCCATAATTTGGAGAAGTGGGTAACACCCCATCCTTTATCTTTGAAATAATTTATAGAAAGTTTCAACTTGAAATCTTGGATGGGGAAGGTGACACTTGTCACTCTCCCTTCCACCCCTCCATGAGGGTCTTTTCTTCAATTAAAAGGGGACAAGAGAAAGTATGACACCCCATTCCCAAAGTCTTCTCTCATAAATGAGGTATGGAGGCGGGGTTGGTACCTTTACCCCATCTAACCCCACCATTCCCTCAAACTTGTCACTCATATTAATGAGGACTTTTGGAGGGTTAAATCAAGTCTTGAGGCTTTTATTATTCATCCAATTGGCCCCCACCTTAAGGATATAGACCCTAGGGGTCTATTTTTATAATTTACACAATAAATTTGACTTAAAAACTCTTATTAAAGGCCCACAATAATAAATATCATAAAATCACCTATATAAAATAATAAAAACTTATTTCCTTAAAAAGAATGGTTATACTTATAACTTCTCATAGATGAAGCTGATTTGAAATAGGTATTTGTCCCATAGACCTCGTTACTTTCCTGCACATAGAAAACACATTCACAAGAATAATTAGAGAACAATAATAATTTATATTATGTTCTATTAACTTTTTCATCAAGTTTATTAAAGAATACCAAGAACGTTAACATAAAATAATCTCATTTACTATCCCCCAATCTATCTAATCATCTATTGGGGAAAACATGTAACAATTTAAGATTGCGTTAACTATATGTGAGTGAGGGTCTTTCACATTCCTAGATTCAAATCATATCAATATTCCATATGTGTATATATGTAATAATTAATTGATAAATAAAATATATGGGAAAATTAGGTATTAAATCTATCATAACCAAAGAAGATGCATACATGTAAATATAAGAGGACAACAAATGAAATAATCTCAACAACACTATATTTCAATTTTGTTTTAAAATTACTACCATGTATATTTAACAATTAGGGATGGATTAGTAATTAATGATGCGGGGTCTGACAATTCTCTAGATATTTTTTGAGAGTGTGGTCTGTTGGATGTTTGGTGGTGCTTATATGCACATGACTGGTTGGGCAACCTTAGCGTCAACAAACCATTGTTTGCCACATTCCTTTTCTTAAATCAATATTTGGATTTCTCATAAGGTGTTGAATTATTGGTCTCTTTTTTAATGGATCCCTTTAAGATGACGAATCTTTCTGCCTTCAACCCTTTCTTGGCTAGCTCTTCGAAGGACTCAATACAGTGGGAGTTTAGTTCACACATCATGTCTAGCTAACAATTTTTTATGAACATATGGATCTTTTATTTCATGGGTATGTGGAAAGATGCCTTGGAAGAAATATTCCTCCAATGTTGTAGAAATGAGGCAAAGTTCTCCCCGCTCTTCTGCTTGGTAGTGCAGAGATCCATTAATGTTATTTCCATGACTATATCATGTGAATAGTGTGATATGAAATTTTCAGCTAGTTGATTCCATGATTGTAGCCCAGGAGGAAGTCTGGAAAAGCACTCCATGGCTGACCCACCAAGACTATGTGGAACAAGTCTCACCAGGTAGGTGTTGTAATATGCCACTTCTATGCAGGTTGTGAAAAATTCTCATCCGCGGTCTCGAGGATCACCATTTTTCTTGTACCTATCAAATTTAGGTGTCTCAAAGTTCCATGGAAAAGGCGACATGTTTATCATCCTATCGAATCGATAAGGACTAAGGTTAGCTAATGTATAATACCTTTTAGGAGCACCTATTTAAAAATTTATGACCTATTGTTGGAGGGTCAGGATCTATTGAGAAAGGAATTCAGTGGTTGTTGATGTAGAGGGCACAACGTTAGGATCAATAAATGGGATTCTATTGTTATAGGATGATGCTTGATTATATGGGGGTTCCTACCCCATATTTTTACATGTCTGAGGCACATATGGTGGTGGAACATAATGAGGCAGTGGAACATATTGAGGCGGTGGAACATACTGGTTGGTGTCGTAGGATGGGAAGGGTTGGACCCAATTGCTCTAAATTGTTTTAAAAAGGCCAAAAGAATCCTCAATAATTAGGGTTGATGGGAGGTTTTTGTTGAGGTTCCCCTTGAATGATTTGGGGGATTCCTGGATTGGAAGGAACATCTCGTTGGAGACCGCTAGGAGGTTGTTGTTGTTGGGGTACTCCTTGAATAATTAGGGGTTGTCCTTGGTTGGTCGAGATTCCTATTTGAAGACTGTTAAGGTTCTAAACTTGGGGAGCCATATTGGAAGTACTCGTTGGATGGGTTAAGGAAAATACAGAAGGTTTTGTTATGGTGATAGGTACAGGTGGAAAGATGGAAAGTAGAGGATTATTGTATTGAATCTCATGTGTAGTTGAAGATGTGGCAACTTGGGATGCACTTTGAGTGGTGCTTCTAGATGGAAGGGTGGAATTGTGCTGAGGAGGTGAACTTGAAGTGACTCATGATGATGAGATGTATGTATTGTCTAGAAAGGTGGGTGTGAAAAATCCAATAGGTAACTTAGCACCATTCTATGCAAGTATTTGAAAGTATGTATCTGGGTCAGTTGCCAATATGGATCTCCCGATAGTCATTACCCCAGGTTTTGTTAAGGCATTACTAGTCTCTTCATTGTTGCATCTATCCCTAATTTTTTCAAGTGAGAACTCATCTTCTGGTGGAAGTATGGGAGGTAATTGTTGAATGTCAACTTTTTTTTCTCTCTTAAAGTTGGAATATCTTAGGTGCATTGAAGTCAAGTATTAGGGTCCTCTGGATAGGAAATTCAATATCACTGGTTGGATAATGCATGGGGTCTTTATTTTGGCCCATTTTTACTTTACTCTTTTGGGATCTTGTGAACAACATATGTAGAGGATAAGTGCAATCTAGCAAAGATGACAACAACTAGACTCAATTTGTTTTTTGGATTTTTAGATTTTGAAATGTAATGACAATAAGGGAAACTTTTTTTGGATTTTCTAGGATTTTGGGATGCTAATTCAATCTAGGAATGATAGTCTAGAAGGGTGCCTAAGGTGAAGGTATTGTACCCTATGAGAGATTCTATAAATTTCATAGGTAAACCCTCTAAAGAAAGACTCGAATGATTTTGTAGACTATCTTGACTTAAAAAAGGTGGAACAAAATGACAAATTCTGGCAATGATGTCTATCTAAGACAAATGTTAACTAGAATGATAGGAGCCTAAGCCAAGACAAGATGATAATTAGATTTCAACAAAGTCAAGATAAAATGCAAGGCCACTACTAGAATGTCCTAAGAGGATATATCTTCTAATCTGCAAAATCACTCTAAGAGGTGGAATACTTAACCCTAGGATATGCAAGCTATATTTTTGGAATTTTTTGGATTTTTGGACTAAAATGATGACTACACAGAAAAGGTAAATGACTATGTAAGGTTTTAAACTAGGGATGATACTAAAATGTAGGATGTGAGCCTCTAATATGCAAGGGTATGATGATTACCAAATTTCACGATAAAAGACAAGTGGAATATTTAGGACCCGTGTTGATTTTATTTTGCTTCTTAGTATAGGAAACTATTGAGGATAATTTATGAAGATGTTCAAACATAATAATCACACAATTAGTATAGCTGCAGAACTGACTCAAAAAAGAAATGATCTGTGTATGTTCAACAACTTTATCAAGTTGCAAGTTTTCATATGGTCAGTCACAATAAAAAATAGAAACAACCAGTCTAATCTAAGGTCAAATTGGCTTCGCTTGTAATATTATAGGCCCATTTCTTATATGTCTATTAGATCACACAATAATTATCACACTACTAGGACATGAAAGCCCATGCTGTAGGTGCCCATGTTTTCTCCTTTTCTAGGTATTGTTGTCATGATAATGAAGATCTCTTTCACTAACACAATACCCTGGGACACATATTATGGGGATCAAATGGGGGGAGATTTTTCCCTCCCCTTGCACTATAATAAGACAGTGATTTAGAGGTGAACCCGATGGGACTCTAATTAATAGGGTTGTAGTAAGGTATGTGGCGTCTACCCAAACAATTTGTACACTTGTGAGACACTTAATTGTCTAGTTGACCATGCTGGCTACTTAGGCACTTTGGCCCGATCCCAACTGCCATCAACACACCTCACCTGAGCTTGGTTAGATTGAGATAATTCTTGGATTTATCCCTATCTTTTTTATATATTGGCCGGAAGGATTTACTAGTTTGAGGTTTCCGTTGAGGAAGAAGCACATTCCCCAGACATGCCTCTCTAAGAAAATAAAAGATTTTTTTAATCTAACAAAATGTGCAAGTGCACAAAATACTCAAAACACATGGTTAATAGAATTAAGCACTAAAATTCAAATGTTATCTAATCTAAATAATTCATACAAGCACAAGGGCTCATTTTTAAGCACTAAACTAGATGAGAGTTTGCTTGTTCAATTTTATGCACCAAATCCAAATGTACTTTTTTTGGTTCAATTCTTTAAATCCATGTTAATTTTAAGCACCAAAATACAAGTGAGGTTTTGTTTGGGCATACATTGTTCTTTTTAAGCACCAAAATATGAATAGATTGATTTTAGACTAAAAAAATTAATCCTGTTTCCACACAAGCTACAAATAAAAAGTTAGTACCGAAAACCTAGAAATTAGTTCTGATAATATATGAGTGCACTAGTATTAACATAATGACAATTGAAATTCTGATTACTCTTTATCTACTGGTTTGTAAACTTTGGGTTTTGGGTCCCTATAAAACCTGATTTTGGTTAATTTTCAAAACATAATGATAATTGAAATTCTGAGTGATTCTAATTACCTTATCCAAATAAGTGTGTAAAATACTTTCATACTTGATTTATACTTCTAATGCATCAATTCATAATCTGCAGGCTGGTTCTTTATTTTGCTCAATCTCTCTTTCTCTCTTTTGTTGTTCAATTGACTCTTGAATCTTGATTTTTTATGTTTTGGTGGTCCACTACATTTTTTCATGTCTACATTTGTGTATTTTCATCAATGCAAATTTGTCATTTTACAATAGAGAAACAAAATGAAAGACACAAAAGAAGTTTTATAAAAGTCAAGTCCGTCATTCAAATTCTGCGAGTGCATTGATACAGAGAGTTTTCCATGACTTTCTGGTAGAGAAAGTGTGGTGAGCCTATATAGTGGGTGTGGGAATCCAGTCAATTATCTCTGATGAAGCATTCTACATGTGCGATGAAAGTGTTTTGTGAGTGCGGTGAAAGCTGTAAATGAGTGCATCGATCAATTCTATTACTTGTAAAAAATCAGAAAACCCAAGCAAACAAATAACAATATCTTGATCAAAAAATCAGTGCATCAATATCTAGAACATGAAAATATTAGATAAATGATCAGTAGTTAGAATAAAAAATAGATAAATCCCAACATATAATAACCCAGATAGAAAAATCAATGACAATAGAATAGTGAAAACAAGCAAACAAGTGCGTCGCATCTGATTAGTGAGTACGACGTTGTTTCTGTTATGTGCATTGTTTTTTTTTACCATGTGCATCATTTTGTATGTCTGAGTATGTTGTTTGCGCTTTGTGTGCATGTCTTTGTATTTGTACAAGTGTGCCAATTTATGTCAGTAAGTGCGTCTGTGCAATATGTAGAGTGCGGTGTTGCATCCTGTAATTGTGAATTATGGAAAATTATTACTTTAAAGAAGTTGTGTAATTGGGGTAATATGGATCTGTAGTACCTACAAAGATATCTGTTAGGCAGTTAGTATTCCCAATATCAAGAAAGGAAGCAATAAAAATAGAAATCATAAATGATCAATAATAATGAATCATTTCAAACAAACGAATATGCAAACCATCTAGTCCTTTCTTGTTGTTCTCTTTCTCTATGCAATGTGGGATCTCATAAATGAGTGCTTGATGTGCCAACATAAGAATTTAAATCAATCGTAGTTTTGTGGTTCCTTCAAAATAAGAGAATTAACTCTCTATTTATAGTAATTTTAGAGGTTCCAATAAGGATTCCTTGATTTGTGGGAATAATTATCTGTGATTGAAGAGTTAAACTTAGAGTGAGTGGGAGTTCAACTCAATTGATTTCCTAGTGAACATGATAGATTGATTTGTTAACTAAATAGATTGGGGAGTAAAGTGATTTGATTGAAGAGTTGACTGGATAGATTGGTTGGTCGACTGGATTGATTTATCAAAAGACCGATTAGATGGATTAGAAAATTAAATTAATTAATTAGATAACTAATTTGATTGACCAGTCAGAGAAGAGTGATTGGGAAGTTAACTAAAACTTAGTATTAGTTAAAAGTGAGAGAATAAATACAATTAAATAAATAAAAGAATTTATTTGCTTGCGTATGAGGGAATATAAATAAATAATTAATCTTATTTACTTATGAGAGGAAAATCATTTTAATTAAATAAATATCATTTATTTAATTATAAGTGAAGATTGGATTTACTAAATATAATTATTACATTTGTGTAATAATAACAAAAAGGGGATTATTAATTAAATAATGTGTTTATTTAATTACTTAAATGACATAGGGAATAATTAAAAAATATTAATTATTTAATTACTTTATAATAGAATAATTGATGAATGATGATTTATACATTTAATAATTAAGTAATTAATTAAAATTACTTAATTATGAAATTAAGGAGAAATGATGAAATTGAATTTAGGATATAGTAGGGCACATTTTAATTAAATAATAAAGATTATTTAATAAATTAAGAGGAATGTTAGTAAATTCTTTGGGTTAGAGCAACTAGTCATTTTAAAGTGTTTATAGGGGGTCCCAAGTAGCCTTATGATATAGGCCCTAAGTCGATAGCCAGTTCTGGGGTCGAGAGATAAGAAAAAGGCTATTGATAGTGAATTATGGCCTAGGTGATGAAATTAATTAATTGATTGGAGGAAAAATAGAGGAGCATACCTAGAAATAAGGGCCAGTCTTGATTTTAAGCAAGATAGAATTGAGAGAGAGGAGAAAGAGGACCCAGATTTGAATTTAAGTGTCCATGTAAGGTCTTATAATAGAAAACACACTAAATGAGTGCAAAATGATCCTTAAAATGTACATTAATCAAATTCTTACTTTTTAGGATGGTAAAGGAATATTTTAGTTAATAGTTACAGTTAAATCTAGTTTAATGTTCAATTAGGTTTAGAGATAGGGTTAAATGTGGTGTAGGGTTACAATTCAATTTGGTTTAGTATTAGGCTTAGGGTTCAATTAGGTTTAATCTTCAATTATCCTTAGGATTAGGGGTCCATTAGGTTTATGTAACAATTCAATTTAGGGTTAGGGTTCGATTATGTTTAGTGTTCAATTAGGCATAGGCTTATGGTTATGGTTCAATTTGAATTAATGTTAGGGTTCGGGTTAAGTTTGGCTTAGTTTTAAGGTTAGAGTTAAATCTATACTTAGAGTTAGGGTAGATGCTAACTCAATAACCCTAATTTAGTAATAGATATGATTAAATTGGGTTTGTAATTCAATTATGTTTAGGCTTAGAGCTTAATTTATTTTAGTATTCAATTATATTAATTTTAAGATTCAATTTTGTATAGTGTTAGGAGTAGAGTTCAATTTGGGTCAAGGTTAGGGTTAAAGTTGGTCAAGGGTTAAAGGGTTAAGGTTTAATTTGGTTTAATATTCAATTAAGATTAGGGGTACATGGTATAATATAGTTTAAGGTTACATGGTTCAATTTGAGTTAGTGTTACATTTAGGGTTAAAATTATTCTATAACTACAATTCAATTTAGTTTAGTATTTGTAGACATCCTAAAATGGACATACTTGTGACCTTACATTAAAACACTAATTTTAATCTATTAATTAATAGTTTTTTAATCATTAATTAATCATCTATTTCTTCTAAATCCATTCCCCCAAATTATTTAATCATTTCCCTAAAATTAATTAAATAATTAATTAACCTTAATTAATTAAATAATTAATTAACCTTAATTAATTAATCTTCATTAATTAATTAAATTCAAAAACCTAAAGTTTAAATTTAAATATTTAAACTAATTACTAATTATTCTAATTAAATTAATTCAATTTCACTCAATAATTCAATTCTAAATAAAAAAGAAATTAGTTACCTCATGTTTGAATACTTTAATTACAAAAATCAATTAAATATTCAAATAAATCCTTTCTCAAGTTCAAAAAGGTAACTCTTGATCAACTTTTCAGTTAACTAAACATTACCTCTTCTCTTCAAATTGAAGAGGTGGAGTTTATTGGTTGCTCCTTAGTTAACTAAAATATTACCTCTTCTCTCCAAGTTGAAGAGGTGGAGTTTAATGGTTGCTCCTCAGTTAACTAAAACATTACCTCTTCTCTCCAATTTGAAGAGGTGGAGTTTACTGACTGCTTCTCTAGTTCCTTTTGATTTCAACCATTCAACCTCCAATCTTTGGGATCGATTTCAACTATCCATATCATTCCCATATTCTATATAATCAACCCTTCTCAACCATTTGAAGGATCTAGGATTTCAAGCTTTGTGCACACTTACTCTGCAGGATTCTTGCGAAGCATCAAGAATTCTTGTAATCATATCAATATCATTTTCTCAACACTCCCAAGTCATAGATGTTGTTGATACCAATATTGAGCACCATTCATCTAGTGTCTCAGAAGGAGTAGAGAGAAGAAATAGAAGCCTCAAGCATTGTGGTTTGCATTCATTTGTTTTCCTCTTTGATTGATTATTATTTTATTGTCCATAGATTTGTTCATAGTAGTTTTGATTTCTTTCCCCCATTGCAAATCGGTACTACTAACCCCTCATTATTTGAGCTAGTCTACCCTGAACTGATAGAATGGTGGGACCAACAAGGACAACCTAACATAGATCTTTTTGAGAATGATGAAGTCATCGCAAACTTCATGGGGATTTGAGAAGGAATACCACCAGGAGACCACAAAGAAAGCTTCTCCTTTAACCTGGACAGATCGACATACTTTGGGGAGGAGACTCCTCTTTCCAGTCGCAAAAGCAAAATCAAAAGCAAAAAAGAACAGTCAATAAGTGAAAACCAAAAGGCACTTTCTGACCATAAAAATGAGAAAAAATAAAGGACGTAACTTATGGTGAAAACCTCTTTGAGGTGCCAGAGGATGGAAAGCTGGAACTCCTCTCCTTAATAGAAGAAAATTCAGCATTACTAGCAGAAGAAATGGAGGAAGTCAATATAGGGGATAAAAAAGACCCTAAACATATCTATTTGGCTAAATATCTTACATCAAAGGAAAGAGAATGGTTCATTAGTTTCTTCAAGGAAAGACAAATAAAATTCATATGGTCTTCAACAAACATGCCAGGTTTAGATCTGGAACTAGTGCTACATCATCTACCATTGTTGCCAAATGCAAAACTAGTTAAACAAAGATTGAGAAAGATGCATTCACATACTACTATACTTGTCAAAGAAGAATTGAAGAAACTCCTAGATGCAGGATTCATAAGACCAATTCCATATGCAGATTGGATATCTAATCTAGTGCCAGTAACCAAACACAATGGTCAGATCCATATATGCATAGATTTTAGAGATTTGAACAAGGCTTGTCCCAAGTATGATTTTACTCTACCAAACATTGACATGATAGATGACCTGACAACATGGCACCAAATGTTGTCCCTCATGGATTCTTTCTCTAGATATAACCAAATCAAGATTGTGCCAGAGGACCAACACAAGACAACATTCACATGTGGATAGGGAACTTACTGCTGGAACGCAATGTCATTTGGTCTAAAAATGTAGGTGCAACTTATCAAAGGACAATGACCACGATCTTCATGATCTTATTCATAAAATAATGGAAGACTATGTCAATAACATACTAGCTAAATCAATGCTTAGGGAAACTCACCTACAAGTATTGGGTCCAATATTCAATCAAATGTAGGAGTACAAAGTCAAACTCAATCCAAAGAAGTGTGCATTTGAAGTTACTATTGGAAAGATCCTCAGATTCATTGTATCACATAGAGGAATCAAGGTAGACCCAGAAAAGGTCAAGGCCATCCTTGACATTCCACCACCAACAAATCTGATACAACTACGGGGTCTAAAAGGAAGACTGTAACCTATCAAGCGATTCATCGCCCAACTAGAAAACAAATGTCACCCATTCCAACACCTATTGCATAAAGACATGATCTTCATATGGACGTGTTGCCCCACTTTTGGTCTTTATACCTCAAGACAAAAGTGGGTGTTTTATGTGTAGTAGTAGTCATGGAAGTTTCATGCAAATCGAGAGTCAGTCTAGAAATCCCCTCAGGATAGAAGGCCTTTATCAGATTTCCCTAACTTGACTTCTCCTTCCTAAGCTGGGGGGATTCTGGGTCTGAAAATCATATTTTTATCGAGTAGGTTAAGTTCCCAATCCAATAAAGGTCGTGTTTTGAAAGATGCTAACATAAAAATCACATATAGATGGAATACTTTGCCTCATAGCTTCAAGTTGCAGCATTGGCGGGAAATCAAGTTTTAGCTTCTCCATGGTAGAAAATCACATATGAGGTGTGCTTTCCATGATTGATAGACTTAAGAATATTATAAGTAAATAAAGATGGAAAATGAGGAATGTCGGGAAAAAGAAAGTTTTGAGCACTCATATCGAACCTATGGGAAACAAAAGAAATGATCAAATGAAGAAGATTTCATGGAATTCACCATAGGCGAAAAAGCAGAAAATGGCTTCTCCTCTGCTCCTACCGGCGGGTTCCGACTCACGAGATGCGTTTTTCGCCAAACTATCAAGGTGAAGAAGTTTTGAGATAGAATCCATCCCATAAGAGATCTGACATATAAGGAAGCCTATGGAATCAATATATATCATTTTGGCACCCCTTATATGCTAGAATTCTTCTTTGGCAGATTTTCAGACAGAGAGCATTCCAAAAAGATTTTTCCGCGCAAAAGGAGAAGCGGAAAAGTAATTTTTTGCCGCTTCAAGAAAGTTACCGTTATGGTTACTAAAGTAAAAAAATGATTTCTAACGGCATGCGAAGCAAAGTAATTAATTCAAATAAGGCCATTTTACTTTGTAATGGACTTGTTCATTAATGTAAAGGTCTTTTCATTCGTGTGGCGCGGGAAGTTGGTCGTTAAACGGTAAGAATTCAAAAAGTATAAAATTAGTTGAAGATTTCAAACTGGAATCACCATTGTTCACCAAATTGTCTGAATTCAAAGTAGCTAAGATTAGTTTCTCCTTGTCTCTATTTTCTGAAGAGAAATTCAAATCTCCAAAGTGAATCATACTTACATGGCTTCTAGATTTGTGGGATTCGACAGAATGAACGACATTAACTCTGAGTGGCACAAAATCTTAGATACCTTGTTGAAGTTCTTCGACATGTAGAACTTTCAGAGCAGATTGAGAGCAGAGAAGATACAACCTATCACTAAGAAGCTCAAGGAGAGTGGGTTAGTCAAAGCCACTAGTTTTCCTGTAGCCATTCAAGCTCCTGAGTTGGTCTGGGAATGTATAGCCTGATACAACCCAGACACCAAGAAAATTATCCTACTGGATAACACGGTGCTCCTCTCCATTGATAGAGAATCTGTCCAGAATTCTCTCCACATCCCAGAGTAGGTAGAATACTCTGAGATGACTTATAGCTGGGCGGTTTCTGAATATTCAACAAAGAGACCAGTTTAGAAAAGAGAAATTATGAAGTCATTGTTTAAAGAACCCAAGAGCGCCAAGGGCAAGCTTCCCAATACATTATTTGGTGCAAATCTAAAACCCGAGATCATGGACATCCTGGTATTACTTCACAGGATTAGAGGTGAGGGTGAAGCTTTTAATTTTATTGAACAACATTTCTTCCTGGTCCAGATAATCTATTCTCAACATCATTTTATTGACTGGGCCTTGATGGTGAGTGAGAATCTCTCGGACGCCCTAAATAGGGACAAGTTCCAGAATGAATTTTACATGTCTTCTGTCCTTATATATATTTTAGCTACGATTCAAATCTTTCCTGGACTTCCTAGATTAGAGGAATTCCCAAAAGATGTGAAAAGATATGAGTTTTTTCCTTCTCTGCAACTACAAAATAGTTATGTTGATTATCTCACAGTTAATGATGCCTTTACAATGAGACTGTGCAGGGAGCTACAAGGTTGTCTGGAGAGGAGATTTTCTCATGAAGCCATGGCTTTTATAAGCCAATTTGGATGCTATTTTATTTAGTTTGGAGATTTCTCATATCTTTGTCTTGCAGGTTTCGACGACTTTCCTTTGAAGCTGCCCAGATACCCTACATACATGATCGTGCTAATCGAAGTAATGAGGCAAGCACTCCAAGTGAACTTGACCTATTTAGATGCAAAGAAGAAAGGCTATGAGTTCCCAATGGCCATATCAAAGCTTATAGCTGTGTGTCCCAATCAGAGGCAAATAATATCCTTAAAACATTCTCGAAGAAGTTCTCTCTGGCAACATATGACATTCTAAGGCCATAGTATGACCCGATTGATTATGCCAGAGACGTCTTATAGATGAGCCAGGACATTCACCATGTACCTCATATTGAAGACTATTGGGCCAACTACAAAGATGATTTGGAGAGTAGGGAAAGATTCTATGCCTGGCTAACACCATTGAACAGATCAAAGAGTTCAATGTTAACATTGCGGTGGAAGGGCTACAAGATGATGGTAATCATCTGTACGATGACACCTACTTGGAGAAAATAAATTCCACCCCTATCAGCTCAGAGCCTATGCTGGACCAGGAAGTAAGTGACTTACAGACTCTGATGGGGGGTATTTACAAAAGAATAGCTCAATGGGTTGAGTGGATTGAAGGCTGCAAGAAGAGGTCAGAGAGGAAGTCTCTTGCTCAACGAACTCTGGCAAAGGCAACTACTGGTGTGGCAACCACTTCCTTAGCAACAATATCTACCATTGCAAAGGGATCAATTCAACCTTTGAGAGGAGGCAATGAGCCTCCTAATAAACCTTCTCTCTTAGAGAAGACCTATGGAGAGGGTCCTCTTCTAGATGTCGGAGTCACAGAAGAAGCTGACCCGACAAATCAAATTAAGTCTGCAGCTGATCTCTCTAAAGATACAGAGTTTGAACAACCAATTAGTGTCATTGCTATAGATACTTCGGCCGGGACTTCAACCCAAGAAAATCCAAAGAGGGCGTCCCCTGTTATAGTTGAAGTTGGAGAGGATAGCCCTAGTACCTCTACAAAATCTGATAAGAGAGGTGGGGAGCAACAGGAGGTTGCTCAGGTTGTGAAATTGATCTCCTCCTCACCTACTTCAGCGAATCAATTTTCTTGCCATCCCAAAGCTAGTCCTCCACTCATTAGGAAGCTGTTCATTGAAGAATTGGTCTCTGCCAACAAGGTCACTAGCGCAGAGTCATGGATAGAAAATACTCTAGAGAAAAAGGAAGAGGGTGGAGGAAGCAATTCCCAGCAAGGACACTCTGTCATGGGCTTTTCAGCCCAAGGCTACTACAAGCAAGCATAAGAGTGTAAGGAAAATGTCTACCCTGGGTCATGATCCTGAGACAGGGTACTTCACCATGGAAGTAGCCAAGCCCACCAATGAAGGTAGACTCGAAGATCTAGTGGCTTTTGACTTTCAGTTGCAGTCATTTAATATGGGCTTGGTTCGACATGATACCAAAGTGGATTGGTGGAAGTCCACTAATGTAGTAATAGAGGAAGAGCTGGAAGACCTCAAGACTTCCAAAATTCAGCTCAAGGCGGAAGTAGCTCAGCTGACTAAGTTCATTAGACAACTCCTAACTCCTGTTGCGAGTGCTCCCAGTACCTAAACTTCCTTTGATCCTAGTATTGTTGAGAACCAAGCCATCCTGGCTAAGTTGCAAGAGGATCGACATTACAGATAGATCAGTAAGAGGTGGATTGAGAGGCTTGAATCAGAAGGTCTAGTGATCATTGAGCAGTTAGGTAATGCTGTTCTAAGGCTAGAAACAAAGAAGAGCAACATTGAGAAGAATTTACAGACTCTCACTTTAGAGAGAGTGAGATTCCAAGAATGCATAGTCATGTTGCATGTGATAGTGAAGATGAAGACTAAGGAGGCCCTAAAAGATAAGATCCTATAGAAGGGTGATGAGCCCTTGATCAAATGGCTCCAAAGTCTGGAATTCAAAATTGAGATGATCATTCAGGCCAAGACAGGACTACAACAAATAGATGTTAAGGTGCAAGAGGAGCAGAGTAAAGATTATAAACTCCTCCTAGGCCTTCATGTGGAATCACAAACCAGCGGAGGAGGCAAAGCAATAGTTGGGGTGGCCAACATGCAGAAGTCATTCACAAATTATCTACACAAGTTAGCGGAGTAGTCTTCGACTCATTTAGACAAGGTGGCAAAACTCTAGAAATTGAGTGGGTGCATCTTTAGGGCTATGGAAGAACTGAAAGACCGAAAAGAAGAAATCAAGACTCTATCCAAAGAAAATTCTAGATGGCTCATCTATTACACCAATGTCCATGTCAACAGACACAAAGAGCTCATCCAAGTCATCACTATTGTGATCACCTATAGGGCCAAATTAGATAAGGGGAAGGAAACTGAATCATAAATATATTCTCCCCTTGTGCTATTTTTGGCTAAGTTTTGTAATGGATGAACCTTTGGTTATCATTTCTGGTTGGGAAGTTGAACCATTTCGGTTACTCCTTTTTGTAACGGTTTAATCTGGAACTCTATATGTATTAATCCAAAAATCAATACAAAGGTCGGCTAAATTTTGGTGTGAAGAATATCATTGTTGCTGAGTCAATTGTGTATGTCTGAATGCCATTTCTTTAACTATTCCATTGCATCTCATTTATCTTTATGTTGAATTCAAACTTCTCTTTTGAGTTAGATTTGTAATCTGTATTTGAACCATAATTCTGTATTAAGATTTGATACGGTTAATTAAGGGGGAAATCAGTTGCTACTCTAAGTTTTGGGAATGTGCTTATGATATAGATTGACTCATATCATTATATTGTTAGCTTTTAGTCTTGCATATGCATTTTAGTGATTATCCATGCATCACTAGCTTTGGGAGTTAATCTGATTGATAAAGTCTCAGAATTGGCTAGATTTAGAGTTGTGTTTACTTCACCCGAGCTATTTTCTATCTAGATTTGGCTTGGTTTACCTCTCCTGCTCTTGGGTTAAGAGCATACCACTGTTAGATTAGGAAAGTTTGAAATTCATTAAACATTATTCATATAAGGGAGCTGTACCTTCCAATTTAGAGGGAAAATAGGTTCTCAAGTAACTATTTCCCAACTGTTGTATTCAATTGTTCTTAAACATTTTTGGGCATTTTAGAAGTTACATTCAAAATAACAATCTGTTTACCAACAGATTTTTGGTGACTCCACTAGGGAATCGAACAGTCTTTTTACCATAAAGCATAAAATGAGGAAAGATGGTGCTTTCCCATGAAAATTTAATCCCTGTGCTTCAACCTAATCTTGGGTTCCAAGACAATCAAGAGGATCTCATTTCCTCATTAAACACTTTCATCTGGAGGTACAAGAGAAGCACCGAACACTATAGAAATGCCAGTCAAGTGCTTGAATTGGAAGAAGCTAGAGCAGAAGCACTTGAGAGAGCCATACAACAAAGAAATCTAAGAAGGGCAGAGTGCGAAGTTAGGCCACAACATTAAGCAAAAATCTAGAGCCTAAAAGATTTCTCAGAAGTACCAGGGAAGAAGGTAGCATAGACCCAGTCTTTGAGAGACTTGTGGATATTAACTTTGCTCTCCTTGAAGTACCTCATCGGGGAAATAGAACTGTAAAGAGCTAGATTAGACCTTCTTCACCTCCTAAAAAAATCACCTAGTTATCCATCACTTGCCAAGTGTTGACATTGCATGAAGTAGTTGCCCCTCCCGTCGTTAATTTAATGCCCTACTTACCCCAAGTAGCTATGGAACTCCCTTGGGCCACTACAGTCAGGCCTCTACAACTAGCCGCATATAACCCTCTCCCTACAGGCTCTAGAAAATTTTTTCCCCAAATTTTCTAGAGATGGGAAGGTATCTATAGATGACATATCACCAGATTCTTTGCCTTGGTTAACATTCTAGTGGTCCAAGAAGAATATGTGGCCGTTAGACTATTCTTTGAGACTCTCGTCAAAGGTGCCACTGATTGGTTTCATCATTTACCTGATTCTTCTATTACCAATTGGGATACTATGAGAGCCACCTTCGAAAGAAGGTTTAAGACTGTTGAAGATGAACATGCTCTATTGACTCAATTGAATTCTATCAAGAAAGAACCTTCAATCAGCATGAGAGATTTTATAGCTAAATTTAATAATCTGGTAAACCATATCCCAATGGCTAACAGGCCTACGACGGGCAATCTGAAAAATTTCTTCATAAGCGCTATGCCACCGGATATCAATTATGATCTAAGGAGAATGAACCTTGCAAATTTGGATGCCAAACAGAGAACTACTGTAGAAATCGAGGACCACATGATTTCATCTGGGAAATGGAAAAGGGAGATATAGTCTAGAGCCAGCAGTAGCAATACTACATCATCTGATGAGATGCTCCAAAAATTGTCTAATGAATTCACTGCCTTCAAGAGATAACTTACCAGATTCAATAATCCCTACCAACAAAACTTTCAGCAGCATCCTAGAAGATATAACGAAGGGAGGAATGTAGAAGGAAAAATGTTACAGTTAACTACTCCACCATAGAGGCTAGCTATAGAGGCCCCTTCTAAAAGAGGGAACATGTGTGCTTTCCACTTAACCATAGATCATGATGGGGAAAGTTGTCTCGATGTAGCTCGTGCTTGGAAAATGCACCAGACCGACAAGTGGAATGCTAGAACATCTGGAGCTGAACCAGATTTATACTCACATGGCAAATTTGAAAACTTATATTTAGAGTATGAATCAGATTCAGAACAAGAAGCAACATGTTATGCCACCATAGATGGGACCTCTTATATGGTCCTAACTCAGAGTTAGAAAGATAATGGCCATGGTCCATCACTACCCAAAAACAATGAGGCATCTACTTCCAATTTGAAGGAGCCCAATCAAGGTATGAGGATTCCTCAACTAGGTAAAGAACAAAACTCTTTTGACATTATTCAATTCTGTAGAGATTCAAAAATTTAAATTTCTCCCATAGACTATCTTAAGTCTAATCCTGTTGAGTTGCAAAAGCTAGTAGATTATTGTAAAGGAGAGAACCATGAATTAAATCAAAATGTCATGACTACTATAGAGAATGAGTCCTTATTTGCAGAGCCAGTTGAACAGAGGGAATCATCCATTTTAGCCACCTTCCCACGGAAAAAGCCTGACCCATTATATGTGTCTTTATATATTAATGGCTATAGGTTAAGCAATTGCATAATAGACTCTAGAGCATTGAACAATGTAATGCCATCTACTGTGGCCAAAGCCTTGGGACTTACTCTCACTAAAGCCCATGGTAGGTTTTACTCCATGGATTCCAAGCAAGTACCCCTGGTCGGCCAGATTAAGGATGCTCAAGTGGCCTTAGCAGCACACCCTGAGAAGAAGATGTTATTAACCATCCTCGTTGCTGATATACCTGCTAGCTACGGTTTGTTGTTAAGTAGGAGTTTTTGTAGAGACCTTGGAGGGGAGATAAAGCTGGATTGGTCCCAAGCCTTAATCCTAGTAGGTAATAAAAGGATTAAATTGGTTCCCAAGGAAAAGGATAAGTTTATAGTGTTGAAATATGATGACCCTAAAGCTCAAATCTTGTATCAAGAATTGGAGTTTGGCAATTATATGTTGTTCACCGATTAGCCTGAGAAAGAAACAAAAATCGCCGAAGAGGAAAAGCAATTTTCCACCGAAGAAATACCACCACAGATATGGACTCTTGAATTTGATGGTAGTTGTGCGTTATCAGGATCTAGTGCAGGTGTGGTCTTGATATCACCACACAGAGTATGCAAGCCCTTGGCTTACAAATTAGAGTTTGGAAACACTAATAACACCGCCGAATATGAAGCCCTTCTATTAGGGATTATAGCCGCAAAATAAAGAGGAGTGAAAATCTTGAGAGCTCAGGGGGTGCTGAGTTAATTGTATGACAAGTCAAGAATCAATACTCTGTAAAGAACCATATGTTGAAGAATTACAGAAATAGAGTATGGGATGAAATAGAAGCATTAGATGCTTTCTTTATCGAATCTATGCCAAGAGAGTTGAATTCCAAAGCTGATTCTTTAGCTGTCTCAGCTTCATTACTGCTTCCCCACCCATAATTCAAAGATAAAAAATACCAAGTGGAAGTTATATATCGACCATCTGTGCCCAATAATGTGGAAGATTGGCAAGTTTTTGAAGATGAAAAAAATCTCCTTCTCTTTCTAGAGAGTGGCGGTGACTTCCACAAAGAAGTTCGTGGCGAACGTAAAGGAAGCTGCCAAGATGAGCCAAAGAAAGATAAGTCAGATGTTATTCAATTACAAGGTAATATCATTCCACCCCATTTGGTCACTCTTGAAAAACTTCAATAGACATGACATGTTCGTGAAGAAGAAAAGAATTGAAAGAGGGCCTACCACTGGTGAATATGAAGGAATGAACATTGGAATAGAAATAGAACCTAAAATGATCAATATTGGGAAGTGTTGTATAGAAGAAGAAAGGAATGAGGACAAGAATCTTTTTCTAGAATACTCAGATGTTTTTTCCTGGAGCTACGAAGATTTGAAAAGATATATGAATGGGAAATTCAAACACCAGATTCCCTTAAAACCTGAAGCTACTCCGTTCAGGCAGAAGCAAAGAAACTACAACCCCAAAGTTGCTGATGCCATATCCAGAGAAGTTGATAAAATGCTCAAAGCAAAGATCATATATCCCATCCATCACTCTACTTGGGTTGCAAACATAGTACCTGTGAGGAAGAAGAATGGAGAAATAAGAATCTGTGTTGACTTCAGAAATCTAAATCAATCTTCCTTGAAAGACAACTACACCCTTCCCAATATGGATCATCTCTTGCAGATCATGGCTAGAGCCAAAATGATTTCTATGTTAGATGGATTCTCAGGATATAATCAGATAGAAGTTGAGAAAGCAGATCAACATAAGATGGCCTTCACTACCCCGTGGGGAACCTTTGCATATCACAAGATGCCATTCGGATTAATCAACGCCGGAGCTACTTCTCAGAGAGGTATGGTTCTTTCTTTTAGTGATATGAAGAATAAAATCATTGGTATGTATCTGGATGATCTTACCGTGTTCTCTAAAAAGAGAATAGATCATATAAATGATCTGAGAAGAGTATTGCAAAGGTGCCGGGAGGATGGGATTTCATTGAATCCTAAGAAATTGGTGTTTTGCGTAACTTAAGGGAAATTTTTGGGTCACATAGTCTCCCAAGAAGGTATAAGGATTGATCTTGAAAGAGTGAGAGCTATTCAGCAACTGAGTTTACTGGTGAATAAAACTGGAGTGAATTCTTTTTTTGGTCAAGTCAACTTCCTCAGAAGGTTTGTCCCTGATTTCTCCGAAAGTACTAAGCACATTGTTGATATGATGAAGGGGAATGTGAACTTCAAATGGAATGACACTGGTAATAAATTTTTCAAAAGCATCAAGGACGCCATAGCTAACGCCCCAGTATTATGTCACCTAGATTATAAGAAAGATTTTGTAATATATTGTTATTCTTCTGAACATACCCTGTCAGCCATCCTGATGCAAGAGAACGAAGAGGGAATTCAAGCCCCCATCGATTTTATGAGTACACCTTTGAAGAACCACAAGCTGAGATATTCTTAGAATGAAAAGCACGCTTTTGCAATAGTAAAAGCTCTTAAAAATTTTAGGTTTTATATCTTACATTCCCACTCCCTGGTGTATGTACTTGATGTTGCAATGAAGAGTATTTTGACTCAACAAGGTGTGGGATGTAACAATCGAGGAGCATGGGTAGCCAAAACCCAAGAATGCGACATAGAGATCAAGCCTACCAAGTTGGTAAGAGGGAACGCCTTGTGCAAAGCAATGGTAGAAAATCAAGCAGACAAAGGCCCAAGAGCTACACAGTTGGTTTTGGCGGTAAGTATGCAAGACCCATGGTTTGAAAACAATGTGTATTTCTTGACCTATGGTGAATATCCTGAAGGATTAACTTTGAAGCAAAGGCGAGACCTAAAATTGAAAGCTTCTAAATATGTAATCTAGGAGGATAGACTATATAAAAGATCTATAGATGGAACATTCCTCCGATGTGTCGATAAACAATAGCAAGAGAAGCTATTAAAGGTTTTTCATGATGAAGCTTGTGGAGGACACTTCTCCTCAGTAGTCACTGCGTTCAAGATTTTGAGACAATGTTACTACTAGTCATGGATGTTTAAAGATGCATACCAGTGGGTGGCAAGATGTGAAAAATGCAAGATGTTTACTGGGAAGCCACAGTTAGCAGCATTGCTCCTTAGACCTGTGATAATTGAAGGGCCATTCCAATAGTGGGGACTTGATTTTATCGGTGCTATAAGCCCTACATCCAGTGCAGGTCATACTTACATAATTATTGCAACTGACTACTTCATGAAATGAGGGGAAGCCAAGGCAACCAAAAGAACTACTTCAGAGGTAGTATGTGAGTTCATCAAAGAAAACATTCTGGCAAGATTTGGTATACCTATTAAGTTGGATATGGATAATGCCACATACTTTTCTTCTCAAGAAATTACTAAATTTTGTTTTGAGTATGGCATCATGGTTAGCCATTCTTCTAATTATTTCCCTCAAGGGAACGATCAAGTAGAGTCTAGCAACAAAAATTTGGTGAACATCATGAAAAAGCTCGTGGTAGAAAATAAAAGAAATTGGCATAAAAAGATCTATGAAGCCCTCTGGGTGGATAGAGTAACCCCCAAAAGAGCCATTGGCGTATCTCCTTTTGAACTCATCTATGGGGTAGAAGCTAGTATCCCATTGCCATTGGAATTAGAAACTTGCAAATTGAAGACAGTAGTAGAAGATGGCATATATGAAGATGGTTTGGAGAAAAGGATCCTGTACCTGAACAAATTGGAAGAAGAAAGGGAGAAAATGGTTGATCATATCACACATCATAAGATGCGTGTGAAGAACCTTTTTGATAAAAAGTATAGGCCCCAAAAATTTATGGAGGGAGACATGGTGTTATTGTGGGACAATCGTAGGGCACCCAAAGGCATGCATGGGAAATTCGAAACACTGTGGAAAGGACCTTTCAAAATCCATCAGGCGTTCAATAAAAATTCTTTAAAATTAACTTATCCAAATGGTGAAGCACTAGCCCTGACATATAATGGTCAGGATTTGAAGCTCTATCAGATCTAAATTGAAAGCAGGTAACCCCTGTATTGTACAATAGTTACGTTTAGTTCCTATTTTTGTTTTCCTAGTTATGTTCCCTTTCTACTTTCCTTTCTACGTCCTGCTTTAGTTTTATTGTGAGCCACCTTTTTGTTGAACTTTGCAAAACCAGAGATTTGAGTTCCTTGCTTGGACATGTGAATGCACAAGTCCCCAGACAGAGCCATCTGTTGCCCCACTTTTGGTCTTTATACCCCAAGACAAAAGTGGGTGTTTTATGTGTAGTAGTAGTCATGGAAGTTTCATGAAAATCTGGAGTCTAAGTCTAGAAATCCCCTTAGGATAGAAGGCCTTTATCAGATTTCCCTAAATTGACTTCTCCTTCCTAAGATGGGGGGATTCTAGGTCTGAAAATCATATTTTTATCGGGTAGGTTAAGTTCCCAATCTGGTAAAGGCTGTGTTTTGAAAGATGCTAACATCAAAATCACATACAGATGAAATACTTTGCGTCATAGCTTCAAGTTGCAGCATTGGTAGGAAATCAAGTTTTAGCTTCTCCATGGTGGAAAATCACATATGAGGTGCACTTTCCACGATTGACAGACTTAAGAATATTAGAAGTAAATAAAGATGGAAAATGAGGAATGTCGGGAACAAGAAAGTTTTGAGTACTCATATCAAACCTATGGGAAACAAAAGAAATGATCAAACGAAGAAGATTTCATGGAATTCACCATAGGGAAAAAAGTGGAAAATGGCTTCTCCTCTGCTCCTACTGGTGGGCTCTGACTCACGAGATGCATTTTCTGCCAAACTATCAAGGTGAAAAAGTTTTGAAATAGAATCCATCCCATAAGAGATTCGACATGTAAGGAAGCCTATGGAATCAATATATATCATTTTGGCACCCCTATATGCAGGAATTCTCCTTTGGCAGATTTTCAGACAGAGAGCATTCCAAAAAGATTTTTCCACCCAAAGGAGAAGCGGAAAAGTAATTTTTCGCCGCTTCAAGAAAGTTACCGTTACAGTTACTAAAGAAAAAAATGTTTTCTAACGGCATATGAAGAAAAGTAATTAATTCAAATAAGGCCATTTTAATTTGTAATGGACTTGTTCATTAATGTAAAGGTCTTTTCATTTGTGTGGCGTGGGAAATTGGCTGTTAAACGATAAGAATTCAAAAAGTATAAAATCAGTTGAAGATTTTGAACTGGAATCACCATTGTTCACCAAATTGTCTGAATTTGAAGTAGCTAAGATTAGTTGCTCCTTGTCTCTATTTTCTGAAGAGAAATTCAAATCTCCAAAGTGAATCATACTTACATGGCTTCTAGATTTGTGGGATTCGATAGAATGAATGACATTACCTCCGAGTGGCACAAAATCTCAGATACCTTGCTAAAGTTCTTCAACATGCAGAAATTTTAGAGTAGATTGAGAGCAGAGCAGATACACCCTATCACTGAGAAGCTCAAGGAGAGTGGGTTAGTCAAAGCCACTGGTTTTCCTGTAGCCATTCAAGCTCCTGAGTTGGTCCGGGAATGTATAGCCCGATACAACCCGGACACCAAGAAAATTCTACTATTGGACAACACGATGCTCCTCTCCCTTGATAGAGAATCTGTCTAGAATTCTCTCCGCATCCCAAAGTAGGTGAAATACTCTGAGATGACTTATAGCTGGGCAATTTCTGAATATTCAGCAAAGAGACCAGTTTGGAAAAGAGAAATTATGAAGTCCTGGTTTAAAGAACCCAAGAGCACCAAGGGCAAGCTTCCCAAAACATTATTTGGCGCAAATCTGAAACCCGAGATCCTGGACATCCTGGTATTACTTCACAGGATTAGAGGTGAGGGTGAAGCTTTTAATTTTATTGAACAAAATTTCTTCCTAGTCCAGATAATCTGTTCTCAGCATCATTTTATTGACTGGGCCTTGATGGTGAGGTCGAATCTCTCAGACGCCCTAAATAGGGCCAAGTTCTAGAATGAATTTTACATGTCTTCTGTCCTTATATATATTTTAGCTATGATTCAAATCTGGCCTGGACTTCCTAGATTAGAGGAATTCCCAGATGATGTGAAAAGCTATGAGTTTTTTCCTTCTCTGCAACTACAAAATAGTTATGTTGATTATCTCATGGTTAATGATGCCTTTACAATGAGATTATGTAGGGAGCTACAAGGTTGTCCAGAGAGGAGATTTTATCTTGAAGCCATGGCTTTTATAAGCCAATTTGGATGCTATTTTATTCAGTTCAAAGATTTCTCATATCTTCATCTTGCAGGTTTCGATGACTTTCCTTTGAAGCTGCCCAGATACCCTACAGACATGATCGTGCTGATCGAAGTAATGAGGAAAGCACTCCAGGTGAACTTGATCTATTTAGAGGCAAAGAAGAAAGGCTATGAGTTCCCAATGGCATTAGAGATTATAGCTGTGCGTCTTGATCAGAGGTGAAGAATGTCCTTAAAACATTGTTGAAGAAGTTCTCTCTGGAAACATATGACGTTCTGAGGCCATAGTATGACCCGGTTGATTATGCCAGAGACATCTTACAGATGAGCTGGGCCATTAACCTTGTACCTGATATTGAAGACTATTGGGCCAACTACAAAGATGATTTGGAGAGCAGGGAAAGATTCTATGCCTGGCTAACCATTGAACAGATCAAAGAGTTCAATGTTAACATTGTGGTGGAAGGGCTAGAAGATGATGGTAATCATCTGTACGATGACACCTACTTGGACAAAATAAATTCCACCCCTATCAGCTTAGAGCCTATGCTAGACCAGGCAGTAAGTGACTTACAAACTCTGATGGGGGGTATTTACAAAAGAATAGCTCAATGGGTTGAGTGGACTGCAGGCCATAAGAAGAGGTTAGAGAGGAAGCCTCCCACTCAGTGAACTCCGACGAAGGCAACTACTGGTGTGGCAACCACTTCCTCAACAATAATCTCTACCATTGTAAAGGGATCAATTCAACCTTCGAGAGGAGGTGATGAGCCTCCTTAGAATCCTTCTCTCTTAGAGAAGACCTATGGAGAGGGTCATCTTCCAGATGTCAGAGTCACAGAAGAAGCTGACCTGACAAATCAAATTAAGTTTGTAGCTAAGCCCTCTAAAGCTATAGAGTCCAAATAGCCAATTAGTGTCATTGCTATAGATACTTCGGCCGAGACTTTGACCCAAGAAACTCCAAAGAGGGTGTCCCCTGTTATAGTTGAAGTTGGAGAGGATAGCCCTAGTACCTCTATAGAATCTGATAAGAGAGGTGGGGAGCAACAGGAGGTTGCTTAGGTTGTGAATTTGATCTCCTCCTCACCTACTTCAGTGAATCCATTCGCCTCCCATACCAAAGCTACTCCACTCATTAGGAAGCTATTCATTAAAGAATTGGTCTCCACCAACAAGGTCACTAGTGCAGAGTCATGGATAGCAAATACTCTAGAGCATAAAAGGAAGAGGGTGGAGGAAGCAATTCCTAGCAAGGACACTCTGTCATGGGATTTTCATCCCAAGGCTACTACAAGAAAGTAGAAGAGTGTAAAGACAATGTGTACCCTAGGTCGTGATCCTGAGATAGGGAACTTCACCATGGAAGTAGCCAAGCCCACCAAAGAAGGCAAACTCAAAGATCTAGTGGCTTCTGACTTTCAGTTGCAGTCATTTGATATGGGCTTGGCTTGACACGATACCAAAGTGGATTGGTGGAAGTCCACTAATGTAGTAATAGAGGAAGAGCTGGAAGACCTCAAGACTTCCAAAATTCAGCTCAAGGTGAAAGTAGCTCAGCTGACTGAGTTCATCTGCCAGCTCCTAACTCCTATTGCAAGTGCTCCCACTACCCAAAATTCCTTTGATCCTAGTACTGTTGAGAACCAAGCCATCCTGGCTAAGTTGCAAGAGGATCAACATTATGGATAGATCGGTAAGAGGTGGATCGAGAGGCTCAAATCAGAAGGTCTAGTAATCATTGAGCAGTTAGGTAATGTTGTTCTAAGGCTAGAAATAGAGAAGAGCAACATTGAGAAGAATTTACAGACTCTCACTGCAGAGAGAGTGAGATGCCAAGAATGCATAGTCATGTTGCATGTGGTAGTGATATGAATACTAAGGAGGCCCTAAAAGCTAAGATCCTATAGAAGGGTGATGAGGCCTTGATCGAATGGCTCCAAAGTCTTGAATTTAAAATTGAGATGATCATTCAGGCCAAGACAAGACTACAACAAACAAATGTTAAGGTGCAAGAGGAGAAGAGTAAAGGTTATAAAATCCTCCTAGGACTTCATGTGGAATCACAAACTAGCGAAGAAGGCAAAGCAATAGTTGGGGTGGCCAACATGCAGAAGTCATTCACAGATTATCTGTACAAGTTAGCGGAGCAGTCTTGGACTCATTTAGACAAGGTTCTAGAACTCCAACAATTGAGTGGGTGCATCTTTAGGGCTATGGAAGAATTGAAAGACCAGACATAAGCAATCAAGACTCTAGCCAAAGAATATTCCAGATGGCTCATCCGTTACACCAATATCCATGTCAACAGACATGAAGAGCTCATCCAAGTCATCACTGTTGTGATCTCCTATAGAGCCAAATTAGATAAGGGGAAGGAAATTGAATCATAAATATATTCTCCCCTTGTGCTATTTTTGGCTAAGTTTTGTAATGGATAAACCTTTGGTTATCATTTCTTGTTGGGAAGTTGAACCGTTTCGGTTACTCCTTTTTGTAACGGTTCAATCCAGAACTCTATATGTATTAATCCAAAAATCAATACAAAGGTCAGCTAAATCTTGGTGTGAATAATATCATTGTTTCTGAGTCAATTGTGTATGTCTGAATGCCATTTCTTTAACTGTTTCATTGCATCTCATTTATCTTTCTGTTAAATTCAAACTTCTCTTTTGAGTTAGATTTTTACTCTGTATTTGAACCAGAATTCTGTATTAAGATTTGATACGATTAATTAAGGGGGAAATCAGTTGCTACTCTAAGTTTTGGGAATGTTCTTATGATATAGATTGACTCATATCATTATATTGTTAGTTTTTAGTTTTTAGTCTTGCATTTGCATTTTAGTGATTATCCATGCATCACCAACTTTGGGAGTTAATCTGATCGATAAAGTCTTAGAATTGGCTAGATTTAGAGTTGTGTTTACTTCGCCCGAGCTATTTTCTATCTAGATTTGGCTTGGTTTACCTCTCCTACTCTCAGGTTAAGAGCATACCCCTATTAGATTAGGAAAGTTTGAAATTCATTGAACATTATTCATATAAGGGAGCTATACCTTCCAATTCAGAGGGAAAATAGGTTCTCAAGTAACTATTTCTGAACTGTTGCATTCAATTGTTTTTAAACATTTTTGGGCATTTTAGAAGTTACATTCAAAAGAACAATCTGTTTACCAACAGGACAGAACAATGTGAATAATCATTTCAAACCTTGAAGGATTATTTATTGAAGTCCCCTATATTGGTGCCACCCATGCAAGGCAAGCCACTCCTCTTATATATCTCAACAATGGAGTCAACACTAGGTGTTCTCTTGGCACAATGATGACCAGGGAAAGGAAAGAGCTATTTACTACCTCAACAGAACATTGGTGGGCTACGAGCTAAATTATTCAGCAATTGAAAAGTCATGTCTCGTAGTTGTCTTTGCTTCTCAAAAGTTAAGAGATTACATGATGAGTCATCAAAAAAAGCTAATAGCACACATTGATCTGTTGAAGTACTTGTTAAGTAAAGCTACACTAACAGGTCAAATTGCCAAATGGTTCATGATCTTAAGTGAATTTGACATAGAGTACATGGATCAAAATCCTATCAAAGGTCAAGTAATTGCAGACCAACTAGAAGAGGCACCAATACAAGATCATCAAAATATAGTGTCCAAATTTCTAAATGAATCCATTCTCACAGTAAAACTAGCTATAAAGGTCTGGAAACTATTCTTTGACGGGTCATGCACAAAGCATGGTTCAGGAGCCAGGATCGTACTCATTACTCCAAATAATGATACAATTCCTAAGAATTTTTGACTCAACTTTTCATGCACGAACAACATTGCTGAGTATGAAGCTCTGGTCATCGGGTTGAAGACAACTATACAATGGAGGATTAAGAACCTGAGAGTCTATGGTGATTCCCAATTAGTCATCAGCTAAGTAAACAATGACTACATGACAAAAGATGAGAAACTAATCTCATATAGAGAGCTGATGGACAAGCTGCAGGCTTCTTTTCATTGTATTTGAGAAGGTTCCAAGAGTTCAAAACAAAGCGGTGGATGTGATGGACACTATAACATCCTTGATCAACATGCCAAGTAGCGAAACCAAATTCCAATTTCTGGTAGAACAATTAATAATACTGGCATATCAAGCTCCAATCTCAGAGTCAACATGTTTCCTAGTTGGTCCTGAGTCCCCATGGTACCATGACATATACAATTACCTATGAAATAGTACCTTACCACATGACCTATCTAGAAACAAAAAGAATTCCCTCATCCGACAAGCCTCTAGGTACACCCTTATTGCTAGTACTCTATATAGAAGAAGTCTAGATGAAACACTTTTATGATGTCTCACTTCCATGGAATCCCAGAGAGCCTTGTACGAGGTACATGAGGGAATTTGTGGGGCCCATGTAGGTGGAAATAGTTTGGAAAAGAATATCATCTGAATGGGATACTACAAGCCCACAATAGAGATAAATGCTAACAAATATGTGCAAAGGTGTCGACAATGTCAGATTCATGGATATCTTATCCATGCCCCGACTCAAGAACCCAACCCCATCACTTCACCATGGAAATTTTCAAAATGGAGATTTGAATTTCTAGGTAAGATTACACCAACATCTTCTAATGTTCACAAGTACATAATTGCAACGATGAATTACTTTACTAAATGGGTGGAAGAAATTCCTCTCACATACATCATTGGTAAGCAAATCTCCATGTTCATACTAAACAACATCATCTATCAATATGGAATCCCTCAAACCATACTCATAGATCATGGTACACCTTTTCAAAATCAAGATGTTGAAGATATTTATGAAAAGTTCCAGATAAATCAAGGTTTCTCTTCGTTTTACTATCCCCAAGGGAATGGTCAAGTTGAAGCCACTAACAAAACCATCCTGAAGATCTTAAAGAAAATGGTCAATGAATCTGGGCAAGGCTGGAATCTGCAGCTCAGTCCCACACTATGGGCATACAAAAATAGTGTGAGAACCCCTACAGGAGCAACTCCATCTCACTAGTATATGGATCAGAGGTGGTTCTACCCCTCGAAATTGAAATCCCCTCCCTTAAAATCTCACTAAAGAACATCATTTTAGATGAAGACTACATAGTAGTGAGACTCAATGAACTAGAACTGTTAGATGGGCGATGATAAGATGCGCTAAATCACTTACAAGGCTATCATAATTGCCTTAGAAGAAACTATTACAAGAAATTTAGGCCACAAACCTTTGAGGTAGGAGATCTCATCCTCATGGAGAATCAAAAGAACCAAGTAGAAAGGGTTAAACAAGGATAGTTTGAGCCTAATTGGCTAGGACCCTACGTCATAATCACATCATGCAAGAGTGGGGCATATCAATTGGAAACTCAAGAAGGAGATCAAATCCCTAGTCATATCAACAACATGCACCTCAAAAGTTTCTATCCCTAAAGGTCTCAAGGTCAAGGGAACATATATAAAATCCAAAAAATATAAAAGGTTACCTTGGTGAAAACCTGGCAAACAGGCACCTTGGCAACAACAAAAAAAAATCAAAAAAGAGAAAAAAGTAAAGAGAAACACAATCAGTCTCTCAGTGAAAACCTGACAAACATGCACTATTAGGAAAGTACCTTGGTGAAAACCTGGTAAATAGGTGCCAATTGTTAAAATCCTGCTTCGCCATCAATGAACTCCAAAAGATTAAAGCTTGTACTACCCGCATGCATGATTGAGTACCCAATCTTATTTTGAAAAGTGCAATCCCCTTTGAGCATCACGCTTATCCATGGATTTTACTAATCCACTAGGCTAGGGGGGAAGTTCTAAAAATTCCTACAAAAATCCCGAAAAATCTTAAAAAGTCATCAAAAAATCCTAAAAAGAGCAAAATGTCATAAAGAAATCAATCATCATAAAAAAATCAAATATTGAAAAATCCTAGCAATAAATCATCTCTATCATCAACAAGTGAATGATGATCAAACAATCAATCAAATGTCAAAATTGTGAGCTTCACAAATCGGTAATGGAATCATATGACTCAGCTTTATAGAAATCAAATCTATCATCAATCAAATGATTCAATCAATCATCAAATTAAACTATCAATTGTCTTACACAGTGACAGATATATTCAAAACTAGAAAAATTGGTCTTATATGGGTCATCCATTCCTAAAACCAGACACAATAAAGAATCAAAATCAAGAAAATAAAGGAACAATAAATTGTTGGCTAGGTTAGTCATGTCAGTCAGTTGTCAATTTATCTTTCGTGATTATGTTCTTACGCTACTCAAGGATACCACCGAGTGATGAGAGTAGCTATGATGGATCATGATCTTTTTTTCTTTGATTAGTTTTTGTGGAGTGTTTCAATTCAATTCTAGGGCAATGATGATTCAAGATAAATGTGGTAAGAGTTGTCACGCATCTGGAAGCCACGCAGTTCCACGATCTGAGCTAACCATTGGAAAACAATTGAACAATCCTTATCTGTTATCTGCTTGTTGTTATCAGAGATCATAGTGGTATCCAGATGGTTAGTATTTGGGTGCATTTGGTTCTCCTTTTTATCAGAGATTATAGCGGTATCCAGATGGTCAATATTTGGGTGCATTTGGTTTTCTTTATTTTCAATTTCTCTACTTTTGGTTATTAGAGATCATAGCAGTATTTAGATGGTCAATATTTGGGTACATTTGTGTCTCTTCCTTTTCTTAATAAGGTGCAATGATGAATAAAATTGGAAAACACAAAATTGACTTGGTTTCATCACTCATGTCTTTCACTCAGTCCCTTCCTATCATAGCTCATCTATTGCTAACTTTCTTCTAACTAACACATGCATGTACTCAGATACTTTGTGCATTTCAGTTTGCATCCATTTACTGCGTAGAGAAAAGAAAAAGAAAACATGTGCATAGTAGATCATACAATCAATGCATCTATCATCAATAGCATCATAACTAACATAGGAATGCGTTCATCATCATCATATTATGTTTCACATTATCAACAAATTAATGCTCATCTGATGCATTTTCTATGCTTAATTTGTTGAGGGCACATATAGTCCACCTGCTGTCATTGGGGCAAGCTGGGACAAGATCAAAACATAAGATTCTTTGACACAATGCGACAAGCCACAATGCATAAAAGATGGAAAAATGTAGGCACCCTAAAATGGACATAATTTTCATCTATTAATTAATGTTTTTAAATCATTAATTAATCATCTATTTCTTCTAAAATCCATTCCTCAAATCATTTAATCATTTCCCCAAAATTAATTAAATAATTAATTTTATTTAATTAATTAACCTTAATTAATTAATCTTCATTAATTAATTAAATTAAATTTCCTAAAGTTTAAATTTAAATATTTAAACTTATTAATTAATTATTCTAATTAAATTAATTTCACTCAATAATTTTAATCTAAATCAAAAAGAATTTAGTTATGTCATGTTTGAATACTTTAATTACAAAAATCAATTAAATATTTGAATAAATCCCTTCTCAAGTTCACAAAAGGTAACTCTTGATCAAATTTTCAGGTAACTAAACATCCCCTCTTCTTTTCAAGTTGAAGAGATGGAGTTTACTGGTTGCTTTTCAGTTAACTAAACATTCCCTCTTCTCACAAAATTGAAGAGGTGGAGTTTACTAGTTTCTCCTCAGTTAACTAAAACATCACCTCTTCTCTCCAAGTTGAAGAGGTGGAGTTTACTGATTGCTTCTCTAGTTTATTTTGATCTGAACCATTCATCCTCTAATCTCTAGGATCGATTTCAACCATCCAAATCATTTTCCATATTCTGTATAATCAACCCTTCACAACCCTTTGAAGAATCCATGATTTCAATCTTTGTGCACACTTACTCAGAAGGATTCTTGCGAAGCATCAAGAATTCTTGTGATCATATCAATATCATTTTCTCAACACTCCCAATTCATAGACGCTATCGTTACCACTACTGACCACCATTCATCATGCATCTTATAAGGAGTAGAGAGAAGCAATAGAAGCCTCGAGCATTGTGGTTTGCATTCGTTTGTTTTCCTCTTTGATTTCTTGTTATTTTATTGTCCATAGATTCATTCTTAGTAGTTTTGATTGCTTTCCCCTATTACAAATTGGTGCTACTAACCCCTCATTATTCAAGTTGGAGCAAGATTGGATCTACACAATATTATGGTTAGCATTGCTTATAAAATTATATTTAATAATGGTTATAATTAAATTGGATTCAGTATTCAATTATGGTTAGAGTTCGGATTAAATTTAGATTAGTATTCAATTATGCTTAAAGTTGAGATTAAATTTTGTATAGTTTTAGGGTCACAAATCAATTTAGTTTAGGATTAAATTCTATTGCTCATTATGGTTGAGGTTCATTTTTTTGTGTTATTATTGAGTTAAATTTAAGGTTAGGGTTTAATTTGGTTTAGTGTTAGGGTTTAGTTGGTTTAATAATCAATTAAGTTTAGGGTTAGGGTATTATTTGGTTTAATCTTAATGTAAGGTTCAATTTAATTAAGGGTTGTGATTAGGATTCATTTTAGGATTGGAATTCAAACATCAATCCTCATTTATCAAGGTAGAATTAAATTTGGTTTAGTATTTAGTGAAATTCAGGGTTATATTTCAATTAGGATTAGTTTTATCTCGATAACCTATTAGGTATAGAATTACAATTAGGGTTGGGATTAAAACTAGTCTTAATTTAATAAGGGTTAAGGTTCAATTTGGCTTAATATTAGTATTAGTGTTTCATTTGGTTTAGTGTTAGAGCTAGCTTTCAATTTGGTTTAGTATTAGTATTAGTGTTTCATTTGGTTTATTTTTAGAATTAGCTTCAATACACACACACACACACACACACACACACACACACACACACACACACAGATATATATATGTATATACACATATGTATATATATACATATACACACACACACACATATATATGTATATATATATACATATATATATATATATATATATATATACATATATATACATATATACATATATATACATATATATGTACACACCTATATATATATATATGTATATATATACATATACACATATGTATACACACACACACATATATAATATATATATATATATATCTAGATATATATATGTATATATATGTATGTATATATATATCTAGATATATATATGTATGTATATATACATCTATATATATATGTATGTATATATGTATACATATGTATGCATATATATATGTATATACATGTATACACACACACACACATATATATACACACACACACACACATATTGCAAATATATATTCATACCCATACATACATACATATATATTGCATACATACACACATATATTGTATACACCCTAAATTGGTCAATGCAAGTCAAAGTGGTCAACTCAAGTCCATATCATGGATTAACTAATAAAACAATTAATTAATTAAATACAAGCCAAAATGGATTAATTAAATTATGTAATTGATTTATTCCATTAGTTTTTATAGTTCAATTCAATTAAATCAAATCTAACCCATTTAATCCCCCTATATGGCTAATTTAATTCATTGTTTGAATTAATTAATTCCTATTTTCTTTCAACAACCACCAAGTGACAAAAATCAATTAACCAATGAGGATTGAGAATTGAAAGCACATGGATCACTCCAAGGCTTTTCTATCTTAGCCACTCATTTATAATTTTCTATCCTCACCACTCATTTTGTCATCTTGTTCCAATATTTGAAACACAACTCAACCCCTCTCATCTAATCATGGTTAAATCAGTCTACCCCCTACCCTTGGGAAAATCCTATAAATAGTATGTATTTCTTAGTGCAAATCACCAATTCACATAGTAATTCATGTTCTCACATCATTTTGCATCATAATAATTGCATTTTGTTGGATTGGTCATTCATTAGCACAATTGAATTCCTTTTAGGATCATAATTGCAAATTTATATCAAGGAAAGCATGTAGATCATAATATTTAGCATAATTACACATCATTTAGCACTCTCAGTTTAGAGGTTGTCACTTTAGGAATGCTTTACAAATTTGAGAGCATTCGTATTATCCTTCTAATTAGAGAACCATGGGATGTTTATCAATTTCTTCAGTTCAAAGTTCTAATTAGCTTACATCTTTCATATTTTTGAGTTGAATTGATTGAATTAATTATATGAAGGTATTTATTTATACACAAATGGTGCCTACCATGGGGCTATAGCCTCATACTAACATTTTTGAGTGATTTTGAGTGCAAATTTGGCATTTGTAGGTTCAGATCCATCAGAAAAGTGCCTTTACAACTTATTTTTGTGCCTCTGCACTATCTTGCAGTGCTTTTGTACTATCTTATAGCGACTATACAATACTTTGTAGCTCCTATGCTAGATTCTGCAGTGCCTATACACTAGAGAGTTGCAATTTGTAGATTGTTGAGTTTCAATGCTTCTGCATTAAATTGTGGCATTTATGCAACTTCTTTCAACATTTTTACATAAGGATCTGAAATTTGTATTTTTTTTTGCACTTCTAGTTAATCTTTTACCTCCTATTAACTTTCTTTTAGCGCCTTTGCAAGTTTTTGTAATGCTTTTGCAAGTCTCTGTAGCACTTTTGCAAGCATAGCTCCTATGCAAGTTTCTGTAGCGCTTTTGCAAGTTTTTGTAGCTGCTATGAACATTTTTGTAGCACCTACACATTTTGAGCTTTAATTTACAAATCTTTGAGCCAAATGGATTAAAAATGACTTGCAGATGGAAAAGCATGACATAAAAGTGAAGAAACCAGTGGTTTGAAGTGCTGATTATTACAAGGAAAGAGAGGCAAAGAGGTGTAACGCCCCGCTAGGGAACCCAAGAGAGATTAACCTAAAACATGTCACTATGTGTGCTGAATATTTTTTTTTTAAAACTTAACATAAAGAAACATACAATCATGTGGAAGCGATTACCATTTATACACATGTCTTACAATCACATAGATTACACGACTCAAGGGTTCCATGACATTGAATTACTTAAAGAAAAACACAACTAACAATATAACAAAAGATTCCATCTGATTAAACATAACAAATACAACTTGCATAACCATAATTACAAACCTCATGGATAACCATGAAACCACCATGAACTCACATCTACTGCACATGTCGCAGGGTATGTAGTAATCACACTAAACTACTTACTATTACAATTTCTAGATTAGGTATCACATGCGATACTCTAATAAAAGATTACAATAATGAAATTACATAATAAATGATGAAGGAACATAAAGAGCTCATCTACAAGAAACCATCAAGCACCTAGTACAAGGACGTCGAATCTCAATGGGTAAAGAATCACTACCACCCATCCGTGTGGAACCACAAAGGTCCACCCCACCATGCTGAGGAGATAACAACTGATCCCAATCGGATATCCAAAACCAAGAAGGAATAACCACTAAGAAAGGGATCTTGATAGCTCTCTAATCCGATGTACTAATCATCATAACAAGGTAAGACTCACTAATCCAGAGGCAACTGACAACGTAGGAAATCTAGCATGTGTAAAGGAAGGTGTCATCATGTAGGTCCACCCTTAAGTTCAGCCCAGATAATCACAATGAATTTCGGCACCCAAGTGACCATACACAAAGCTAATGTCCTCTCATACTGACAAGGCCCACTAACTATGTCAGATACCTCGCAGGGCAACTAACATCTTCTCCAAACCATCTTAGCCTATACTAGCACTCAAGCATGGGTGAGGACACATCTTATTAATTCATTTTAATATCCCCAAATATGTCTTTAGTTATCACTTATTAAGAAACTCTACAATAAGCAACCCCAGTAGTCTCTTACGGACACGGAACTTATTGCAAGCCACCTCCTACTATGCATCTAGGTAACCTAACCTACACTCAAAAATCCCAACAAATCTAGCATAGGTCACAACCTTAGTGTAACCCAAATCAACATCCCATACAACAGGAACGATCACACATAGGTACACATACAGGTACATAATCGAAAAGTTCATCATGGTCAGTTTAGGGTAACAAAAGATAACACACATGCCATAGAGTAATAAGAAAAGATAAACACTCCCCCCAACCTCTGTATACATCCTAGGTTGTCTAATGTCCCAGATAACAACACAAACAAGCACAAGAGATCCATAAGATGCATAGAAACAAAAAATGTTTTAAAAGACTGAAAAATGAACATACATAGATAACATTTCCCTTCTATTTAAACCATCTACATGCATACGACAACCTCATTTCATTCACTAATAGATCCAATTTCAAGGTTTCGAATTACCTCCTAATTACATAATTAAAATCAATCTTGTTTGACGTAAATTACACATTTACATCTTTGATAAGTAATTAATATAATATATATTAATTAAATTAATTGCACCTAACAGTCGATATCTTTCTATGTCAATTCAAAATTCAATATTGCAAATATTATTTCAAATTGATAATTTTCATATTAGCTACTATGAACAATTAATACATTTTAAATTAAACTACAAACGAAATGTATTAGTTAAATCATACATTAACATAGTTAATAATTAAATTAACTAACAAGTTCATATTTTAATAAATTTCCATAAAAAAAACAATATCCCAATTAACAAATAAATCATTAATCAAAGGTTTAAGTGCTAATACAAAATTTCTATTAAATTTAATTAAAACTAATATCTAATATACTAATTAAAAATAATAACAAAGTTTATTAATTAAAATTAATAATCTAACATACTAATTTAAAAAAAATAATAATTAATTCCTATTTAAAAAAAACTTTTTTTAAAATTTAATAAACCTAAAAAAAAGCATAAACAAACGTTAATGGGGGGGACCCACGCGGGTTCCCAACCCCAGCGCATCATGTGCTGTCCTTTATGGACAGTGGGGGGGGCCCGTAGGGTACCCTCCCCCTGCGCAATTTGCGCTCCCCTCCCTTGGGGAAGGGTGCCCACCTTGGGAAAGGTGGCGCAGGCCCATAGGGTAAGGTGGGGTTGGGACCCACCTTCCCTTAAACAATTTTTTTTTTTCTAATTTAATTTTTTTTAAAAACTGCAAAAAACTATTACAAGGAAGTTTTTTTCTTTTTTTCTTATTTTTATTTATTTTTATTTACGGAAATGGAAATAAATACAAAAAGTGTTTATTTCTATTTTGTCTTTTGCTGCTTTTATCTTTTCTAGGTAAATAATTTCCTTTTTTTTTTATGCTAGTCTGTATTAAAACATGGGGTTGATTTTTTTCCTTTGATTTAATTTTTTTGCAATGATATACATAGAAATTCTAAATATTTAATTTCTTCTATAGTTAGGACTATAGACAAGATTTATTTTTTCGATTTATAGGAGTTTTGTAAGAGATCTAGGTATGAAATTTTGACAGCATGTCAGTACTATAATAGGGAATATATATAATTACAGAAACCATAGATCCAAGCTCCTCAAAACCCCAGAAAACAATGAAACACCAGTTAATTATAAATTTAACATTTTCAATAGTGTAAACTATATCAAGGGTTTAATTTTTGTTTTCTAAGAGATCTAGAGGGAATTTCTTCCCGAAATTTTGATAGCACAACCCTACGATGCTAAGATTATAGGAAATGACAGAAACAGAGATCTAGGGTTTCTAGAAACCCCCAAAAACATAGAAAACATCCATAAGCCATTTAAAGACCAAATTTAAGGAACATGCACTAAAACATCATAGAAAACCTCAGATCTTACGAAATGGAATCCATGCAAGGCAAATGAAACCTACCTTTAATCCAATGCAAGAACCGAAAGAATGTAGCTTGGAGGATGAATGTAGATCTAAAAACCCTCAAGCCCAATTCAACCACAAATCTGGCACAATGTAGATCTAAACACACACCCACACAAGCAATAGAAATTCCTAAAACTTTGAAGCAACCAAGATCCACAACAATCCACAATTCTTCAAAAACCCCAAAATCACCAAGAGCTCTCCAATTTATCCAAAAACCTGTTATGAGAGAATGAATGACCAATTCCCTCCTAAAGAGATTCAAATTCCCCAAAACATGCAAAGGTGAATGACAACTCCCAAGTCAATCCCTAGTTTAACTCAACTTGAAAATTGAAAGTAAATCCAATTTAATTAAATAAAATATGCTTTATTGC